>CAVNZG010001179.1:85019-195627 GCA_963693315.1 Diogma glabrata
TATTACCAAATTGAAGAAGAAATAATTATTTGCCCACATAGAAAATTCGTTACATTGAATAAAATCTATAATAAAACTTAAAAACTTTAACTAAAACTTTAATTGTAGGCTAGAATTGGTTTATGTTGCAATGACTGTCATCATAACACAAGGTCAGGACGACACACTTAGGCCAAAATAGGTCCTTTGTGATAACACAGAGCCTCCTTACCCTAGTTGAATCATTTGGAGCTTCTGGTGAAGCTAAATATTTTCCTAATTATATTATTACTAAGGTCGGTGTGAGCTTTTAATGCGTGCCTTCCAAAGTAAATTTGTCGTCTATGGGCCAATGCTGGTCACGTACGCATAGACGCAACAGTTGTAAGAACTTATTCTTCATAAAAAGTTGATATTACTTTATTTTGGAAAATAAAAATATATTGTAATATTTTTTTTTATTGAAAATAATAATTAGTTTCAATTGCATTATTTTAACTAATTAAAGTAAAAATGTGGAGGGGCTGAAATCTGAAGCTCTGAGATATGAAGATTTCGGTTTTGTTTAAGGTTTTGATATAGTTTTCGGCATAAAACTTTTATGAGGACATGGTTTTTAATTTTGGGGCAAGCGATGTATATCAAACATAATTCTTTGTTAAAGCACAAGTATTTTTTTATCTCTGTTTAGAAATTTATTACAAAACTAACACGAAACATCAATACGTTGCCAGAAAATCATAACAGATCACAAATTAACATAATTTAGTGAAAAGATGATACAATCAGCAAACTACTCAAAAACTTCTCCATTTAGCGTTTCGAGAAAATATTACAAAATCACAAATCATATTTCTTTCAAAATTACAAAAATGAAATCAAAATCAAACTAAATAAAATCAAAATTGCAAAAATAGAATCAAAATCATAAAATAAAATCAAACTTTTTCAAAATTCTCAAAATATTCCAAAAATTATTACAAAATTAAAGGTTAAACTTTTTCAAAATTCTGAAAATATTCCAATAATTAGAATAAAATCAAATATTTAAACTTTTTCTAAATCCTAATAATATTGCAAAAATTCTTAAAATTTAAACTTTTTCCAAAATTCTAAAAATATTGCAAAAATTATAACAATATCAAAAATTGAAATTTTTTTCAAAATTTTAAAATATTCCAATAATTAGAATAAATCAAATATTTAAACTTTTTCAAAATTCTAAAAATATTCCAAAAATTCTTAAAAATTCAAAATTTTTCCAAATTCTAAAATATTGCAAAAATTATAACAATATCAAAAATTGAAACTCTTTTCAAAGTTCCAAAAATTAAAATAAAATCAAAATTAAAACTTTTTCCAAAATTCTAAAAATATTGCAAAAATTAATACAAAATCAAAAATACAAACTTTTTTCAAAATTCCAAAAATATTTCAAAAACTAACAAATTCAAAAATTTCCTTGTCACATTTACGTCATGTCATACAAACAGCTTAATTTTTTTTCCCAAAAAATTGTCTAAAAAATTAAATGAAATCATTTTTTTTGACATACTTGACAGTATTTTTTTCACAAACTTATTAATGCAATAAAATTTTCAATAATAATAATATCATGATCATTACATTTCATTTCATCAAATAAATAATTTTATTGTTTTCTAAAAAAAGAAATGAAAATCTTTCTTTTGACACACTTGAGAATATTTTTTTGACAAACTTATGATGCCATAATTCTCTATAATAATAATAAAATTTTATGTCATACAAATAATTAATTTTATTTTTTTCCAAAAAATTGGGTAAAATAATAAATAAAATTTTTCTTTTGACACACTTGATAACCTTTTTTTGACAACTTATAATGCAATAATCTAGTTTTTGATCTCACATTCCAATCCCGACCATCAAAATTTCTTCAAATTCAATGTTTCTATTCGTAATCACTTAAAATGAACGTTTTTCATTTTTCAGCAAAAAATATGCATATTTCCTTGTTTTGACACACATTGGCGATTTTTTTGACACACTTCCGGTACAGTTATCGAACACATCGTCCTTTCGGCTCTTTCTATTGAGCAAACCTATTTATAGAATAAACAATTTTTGAAATCCGTCCAGCGGTTTTCTAGATTTCCTAGGTTGTGACGGTCGGCGGTCGGCCGGACGGCGGCGGATAGACATACATAAATTATTTTCGCTTTTTTAGAATCAGTAGGTTCTAAAACGTCGAGAAATGGCAAAAAAGTGGCGGTAAGAATTTCACTTTTGGCTCATGAATGCAATACTTAGGTTTTTTTAAAACCGAAGTAATAAATTTTACTAAAGACTGACCAAATTAAATTTTTTGCTTATATATTTATTTGATCAATTTTTCAAACAAAAATACTCCAAATGTTTCATTTGCTGGAATATCGCTACTACCGGTAATACCGGTAATGTGAGAAACTTTGGTCGGTATCACCGGTATTGTAAAATCGGTAATTTGGAAGCCCTAATATTAACTAATTTAATAATAAATCATGTTTTCATTTTTTTTCTTAGCTAAGGGACAATTGGACAAAATGACGAGGTTCTCCCGAACACCTGTAAGCTTAAAACTTCAATAGATGAAAAACGTGTTCTAGACAGAGTTGTGAAAACTTGACCATTTTTGATTTTTCTGAAACTTAGCATATAAGTAGTATGGACAAAATAGAAAATACTACTTATTTTAAAATTTTTTTAAAGTGCATAGTTTGAGCATAGGGAGCACCCCAACATGCATGAAAAATGAAAATTCTGCCAATCTGATGTAACTTTGAAAATAAATTGCTCAAGAACGGCTTTACCGATTTCATCAAACTTTTTTTTGTTTGATAGATGATTAATTAGTTGTTTGAAAAAAAATTAATTTATTGTTTTTATAATTAATTTTTAAATAAAAATATTAAAAAACTTTTTTAAAGATGGCGCTAGGGTCAAAGATCAATTCGAATTTAATTTTTTTTCTGAAAATAGTTCTATCCTTACTCTAAAATATTTCAAATTTACAAAGAGGCTAAAATTCTTGTTCTTGAGATATTTAATTTTAAAGATTTTTAGTACGGCTGAAATTCGAATTTTTCTTCATTTTTTCAAACAACTTCCATTAACAAAAAATTTTAAAATCAACTAAATTTTAATTCTTTTTTATTTTTTAAATATAGTTCTAACCTTCCTTTAAAATATATCAAATTTATAAAGAGGCGTTAATTCGTGTTCTTGAGATATTTAATTTTAAAGATTTTTAGTCATTCTAAAATTCTAATTGTTCATTATTTTTTCGAACAATTTTTATCATCAAAAAATTTTAACCACTGAAGTTCGAGAAAATAATGAACAATTAGAATTTTAATCGGACTAAAAATCTTTAAAATTAAATATCTGAAGAACACGAATTAACGCCTCTTTGTAAATTTGATATATTTTAATGCACTTTAAAAAAATTTTAAAATAAGTAGTATTTTCTATTTTGTCCATACTACTTATATGCCAAGTTTCAGAAAAATCAAAAATGGTCAAGTTCAAATTTCGACTTTTTCACCTACGTAGATCACGTTTTTCATCACAACTTCTAAAAACTATAGAGATTGGAAGGACAAAAAACTGATTAGTTTTGTGCGATATTGGAATAAGTTGTGTCCACAAACCAGATGCTCAAGAGGCCCCTTTGACTTTTGAGCATCTGTTTATTTTAAACTACAATTACATAAGTTTCTGATAATGGATTTTGAAGAATCTTGGTAAATATCCTGATATATTGCAGCATGATTTGTAAAAGTTTTGCATTTTTGAAAGTATATTTCCAAATTTACAAGCTAATTACACTAATCATGCGTGGCTACGTAGACGTGCTATTTGGGCCGCAAAAACTATAGATGTCGACGAAATTAATTTTAAAATACAACAGTTCTGGCTAGGCAATGAAATATCATTCAAACCGATTGACTCTGTTGTCAATTCTGAGGAATGTTCAACTATCCTGTTGAAATCTTGAATTTAATATGGATTTAACTGGAATGCCACCACATAATTTTCGATTGAAGATTGGTTCACCAATTATTTTGCTTAGAAATTTGGTGGAGGTAGAATGTCGATTAGGATTGACAATTGCTGATCAAAAATTATCTACAAATTAATTGTGGTGGTACGAAGTTCACCAGGTCTTCTAGTTGTAAATTGTAACATAAATTATATAACAAACAAAACAAATTTTCAAAATTTATTTTCATTCATTTATTTATTTATAACAATACACGATGTTTAAAACATATTCATTCAATTACTAAGGAAGGAATGTAACATTGGAAGATTGCATCGACTGGATAAAAAAGTATTTATTAACTTCATCTTAAATTTGGAAGCAAGCATTAAGAAACCGTTGTATGTTTTTAAGGTTTGTCTCCAAATTGTAGATGATACTTTAATCCAGTCTATACAGCCTTCCTAATAGTAAAAGTTTTACATTTCCTTTTACAGATGTGTGCGTTATAAATAGCTAGACATTTAACTTGGTTTTATTAGTTTTCAAATTTTTTTTGTTAAAGTAATTTGTGATCATTAAATCATTATTTTTTTTAAAAAGATAATAACATCTACTTAACGATTGAAAGAAAGAATAAATTACATATGAATATAACAACTTCCTTCTTTTAAAAAGTAATTTCAAATGTCTATGACATAATATGTTTAAGCATTATTGGTAAAAGTTATTTTTCGTTTAATAAAAACAAACGTATATAGGTAATATTTAGATCGCGAATTAGTAAAAGCGATTTTCCGATATAATTAGGTTACAGTAAGATTTAGATGTTTATACTGGATTGTAAATTACATGTGTCCGGTCAGTGTTGACACTAACGTGAAATTAAAGTAAACAATTTGTAATTTATTACTTTAATACAATTGCAAAATTAGTGCAGTTACGAAAACTATCAGCAGAGGTTGAAAACTTACAGACACCTACTTTGAGTTTGTTATGGTGCCGTTTAAAAAAATTAATTCTATTGGTTGAGATTGCGATGTCCGCCTGGCAATAGTTAGTTAATTTATAGATTCTGCCTTAGTGACACATATAGAAACAATTGGTTCGACTGTGTACAACGTGTTTCTTGATTGGCTTTTACGTGCTCACACAATGTGGTACTAATCAACGATACAGGTGTGAAAGAGCTATGTAAAATGCTTTGCAAATAGGCCCTATCAATGTTTTATTCGATGCATGAAAAGGAGCTTATTATGTATGGAGTAGTATAAAGAAAGTGGTAAGGAGTTCTGTCTTTTTTATTTGGTTATTTCATTACCAAATGTTCGCCTGTATCATATTACAGCCAATGATTATAAAGAGATTTTGGTGTGTATTTGGTACATTGAAAATTTTTTCATTTAAAATACAATAAACCATTTCCTGTTTAATTTACTTAAGGCACATGTTGTCACTGGACACTGGATATGAACACTGCATTATGAATTAAAGTTTTTAGTGGATGAAAGATTACTATTTTTAAATTTTCAGAGCTTATATTGACGTATACGTATGCTTGATTATTTTATATATTTAAATGTTCACCTTCTGTCTGGTATGTTATTTAAGGGGTCCGTTTTTTATACGGAAAACTATTGGTGAGAGTACGATGTGTTTTTGTATTAAAATCGATTATCTTTTAAATTATAAACACTATAAACCTGAAATTTGTAACAAAAAGTTGGCTCCCCTTTACGTTTCGACGTTGACTAACAGAAAATTTTAAAAAAACACATAGAGGTAGTAAATTTGATAAACCCTGAACGAAAACTATAGCGAAGTGTCACATAATTATTTTTCTGTATTTTGTGGGGGTGAGATTGGGGGAGAGTGAAAAAACATTTTTGATACCAACGAGCGGGGTGTCATATGAAAGAACACTTAATTTAAGAAACATTGTAGTTTTTTTTTGAATTTTACGGTGCACAATTTTTAAATTATTTTCAATTTTTATTTGAATTGTTACTTGAATTAATAATAATTTGAATTAATATTTTCCATTTAAACCATTTACAAGTTGGTGTAATTGAATCTCTCTTTCGCATTTCTCGACGTTTTATGACTGCTCTACTGATTCTAAAAAAGCAAAAAAAAAATGTATGTCTGTCTGCCGTCAATAGAAAATCGTCAAGTGTGTCAAAACAAAGAAATTTGCATATTTTTTGCTTAAAAAACGTACATTTTAAGTGATTACGAGTAGAAACATTGAATTCGGAGAAATCTTGATAATCGGAATTGGTATGTGAGGCCAAAAACTAGATTATTGCATTATAAGTTTGTCAAAAAAATATTGTCAAGTGTGTCAAAAGAATGATTTTCTTTTTTTTAACCAATTTTTTGGCAAAAAATAATATTAATTATTTGTATGACATGAAATGCAATCGAACATGAAATTGGACATGAACATTTTAGATTTGTTAATTAATTAATAATTAATAATTTTTGGAATTTTGAAAAAAGTTTGTATTTTTGATTTTGTAAGAATTTTCGGAATATTTTTAGAGTATTGAAGAAGTTTAAATTTTTTATTTTATTATAATTTTTGGAATTCGGAAAAGATTTTTGAATTTAGCGAATTTTTTGGAATTTTGGTAAAAGTTTTTTGAATTTTGAATTTTTGATTTGGAAAAAGTTTCAATTTTTGATTTTGTAATAATTTTTGGAATATTTTTTGAATTTTGAAAAAAGTTTGTATTTTTGATAGTGTTATAATTTTTTAAATATTTTTGACATTTTAAAAAAAGTTTGTATTATTGATTTTGTTATAATTTTTGCAATATTTTTAGAATTTTGAAAAATGTTTCAATTTTTGATTTTGTAAGAATTTTCGGAATATTTTTAGAATTATGAAAAAGTTTCAATTTTTGATTTTATTGTAATTTTTTGAATATTTTTGGCATGTTGACAACAGTTGGTATTTTTGATTTTGTTATAATTTTAGTAATATTTTTAGAATTTTTGAAAAAGTTTGAATTTGTTAATTATGAAATTTTGCAAAAGTTTCAATTTTGATTTTGTAAACATTTTCGGAATATTTTTAGAATTTTGATTTCTGATTTCATTATAATTTTTGGAATTTTGAAAAAAATTTGTGATTTTGATTTTGTTATAATTTCTGAAATTTTGTAATATTTTTGGAATTTTGAAAATAAGTTTCAATTTTTGATTTTATTTAATTTTTAGAATATTTTTCGAATTTTGAAAGAAATATGAATTTTTGATTTTGTATTATTTTCTCGAAACGCTAAATTTTTTTTTTTTTTTAATAAAATGTGATGTGTAGTAGGTATTACAATATGTGTCACAACAACACATAAAAACCTTTTAAGATCAAGGTCCCACAACAACATGCGTTCAAAGGATGTTAATGGACGCAAATCTGTTTTTTTTTTGTTTTGTTGTTTTTAATTTTTGTTTTTATGTAGTTTGCTGGGTGTATCATCTTTTCACTAAGTTATGTTAATTTATGATCTGTTATAATTTTCCGGCAACGTAATAATATTTCGTGTATGTTTTGTAATAAATTTCTAAACAGAGATGAAATACTTGTACTTAGAGTTTTATGTTTGATATACATCGCTGCGCAAAATTAAAAACAATGTCTTCATAAAAGTTTTTTGCCGAAAACTATATCAATATCCTTAACCCAGACCGAAGTCTTGATATCTCAGAGCTGTGAGAGTTTAGCTCTTCATATTTTTCAATTGATTTTGCTATTGGAATTTACGAGAAAAAAATTATTTTTATGTGCAATATAAAAAAAAGTCTACAACACAACTTTATTTAAATTATTTCTGTTAGTTTGTTCTTCTACTTTCATGGGACCCTCGGCGAGGGTCATATTTATCATATAGTCTTTTTTTTCATATAGTCAACATGTGCGCGTCTACACAAGAGCAAATAAAAAGAATTAACTGTTGACTCTTATATAAACATAATCAATACCGTTTGTATGCGGATTTTTTACATAATTAATCGCTGCAAAAATTTAAATTGTAGCAAGAAATTCAAAGAATTTTGTAAAAAATACATCAAGCTACAAAATTATGTTTTAATGGATTACTGCTTGCATGTTGTGTTTATACTATGTATGCATGCCTTAATGCTTCTTGCGATTTAAAAATGAACAAAATTTTAACTGAAAACTATTATTGTTTTTCTTAATTTTCACTTTTATTTCAAGGTTGAATTAGCTTTCTCTAAAAACGAGAGGTTGATGATTTATTCCTTATTAGGTAAATGATTTTATATAATAATTGTTTAACAGGTTTGTATTACTATATTGGGAGGGCTTGATCTGTATTTACCAAAAGGTATGGAAATGACACGTCATAGACCTTCGTAATGGTCTTAAGGGTTACAATTATTTGAATATATTAGCTATTGAAGATATCGATTTTTGTAATAAGATTGTTGGATTGATTTTATTGGATTTCCTCAACAAAAATTGCGATGAAACAAAAACGTATTTCCCGATAACAAAATCCATTACAAGTTTCCATATGTTTACGTAAAACTTGTTTCTCGTTCTCAACGATGAAAGTCATGGATTAGACTGTTTGAATGTAGTTTTATGAGATATTTTAGTCATACGTATCATAAAACAATATAAAATGCAAAATTTTTTTTATTGGCAATGACTCTGAAACATAATCATTTATTCGACATATTGAATAAAACATATTGCGATTGGAAAGTATTGAAAAATCATCGTATGTGTCATTGTAAGTTGACTATGTTTTAGTCTTTTTAAAGTAAGGTATCATATATGTCTATATGATATAAGCCAAGCTGATGTATTAGGAGTGCTTGGGGATAAAGTCTATTCAGTTAACGGTAGCAATCTCAATCTTAGTTATTGATTTTTTCTTGGTGGTGCCGCGCTACTGCTTGCTCGAAGAAATGATTCTCCAATTTTGCGTTAATCAACCCCTTAGAACGCATCTTTTTATGGAAGCTAGGTTTTTTTTATACACTTGATGATCTCTAGGTGATTTAAAGTACCTCTGCTGATCATGCAATTCTTCGTTGATATACAAAAAATGCACTTTTTGAAATCACAATCAATTATTTATTTTAAAAAACTAATATTCACAAAACTTCACAACGTTTATAATTATTTTAGATTTATTATAACTTATTTGTTTTTATGATAACTGCGTGACAATATATTATACAAGCGTGACTTGTATTTTCGCTATAGATAATTACAACCTTAATTGTGGAATACTCGAGAGTAAGTGAAGTCTTTTATTTTTATTTCCTTTACCAAATTAGAGAAAAACCATTGAACCGAAATATATCTAGTGGTTCGTTTTTTGAATTAATTAATTAATCTTGTGGCGCTGCAATGTGATTTTATCGTTTATTGTTTAGACCGTTCGTGTCACAGGAAAAAAGTGATCGTTTATCTTTGTAGAGATTAACTATTTTAATTTGAATATATTAACCTCTCCACACTTTTATTTAACTTGTGTTTTGACAGTTGTGTTGACTGGCTTCTATTTTGTGGTCAATATTTTGGTAACTTCACATTATGGGACTAGTCTCAAATTTAAAAGACAAGTTTGTTAAACCAGTCAGTACCTGTTTCTAAAAGTTTCTGGGTGGGTGGGTGAGTTTTCTGCATAGAATCTTGATGAAACTTTGGCAAATGATACAAGTTCACTTGAAAATGGAAGATCTGGAGTCATTTTAAATTTGGACAAAATGGCGGGGGGTCTCCCGAACACCTCTAAGTTTGAATCTTGAATTACTTCTGATCCCGAACTATGATCTTATTGAAACTTGGTATATAAGGTTTTAGTATTGTTTCCAATATTTCTGCATACCAACTTCCGGTTTGTCACTTCCGGTTAAAAAGTTTTTTTTCAGGTGTTTATCCCTACTGTAGCCTACAATTACCGATCGATTTTCATGAAACGTTGGTAAAACCTTTTAAATAACATGAAAAAGATTTTAAACGCTTTTGGAGCACATTGAATAAAGGGTTTGGGGGTCCACCATACAACAGGTGGTTTTTTCCACAAAGTTTTTATGTTTGTTGCGAGCATAAAACATTCATTCGTGAATGAATTTTGATGACACTTTGGAAAAAGATGCAAACATGTATGACAAGGAACTGATTACTTTTTGAGCGATAGTGAACAAAATGATGTGGGGTCCCTGGAGCACCTGTTTTTTTGAAAGCTCTATAACATCTGTACCTGATAAACGAATTGGATGAAGCTTGGTACATGAGTATTTAGTACGGTTCACAATAGTTCTGCATCCCAATTTCTGGTTTTTCACTTCCGGTAAAAATTTTTTTTTTGTACTTCTTCTAAGTTTTCAGTGTCTTTATGCACACTACAGCCTAAAATAATGAAGTGATTATGATGAAACTTATGAAAAGGGTTTCAATTTGTGTGAGAAGATAATTATCATCTTTTGGGACACATTGATCAAAGTGGCGGGGGGTCTACCATACAATGCTGACTTTTGACACTTTGTTTTTTAAGTTTGTTGGGAGCATACAGACTTCATTCATTAATTTATTTTAATGACACTTTGAAAAAAGATGGAGATTTAAGTAACAAAGAACTGATTAGTTTTTGGATAATATTGGAACAAGTGGTGGGGGTCCTCCCGAACACCTGTTTACTGTGTCACACTTTTTTCAATGTTTGTTGGGAGCACACAGCATTCGTTCGTGAATGAATTTTGATGACACTTTGGAAAAAGATGCAAACATGTATGGCAAGGAACTGATTAGTTTTTGAGCGATAGTGAACAAAGTGGTGGGGGACTTCCCATACACCTGTTTTTTTATAGCTCAATAACATCTGTACCTGATAATCGAACTGGATGAAACTTGGTACATGAGCATTTAGTACGGTTCACAACAGTTGTGTAACCCAACTTCCGGTTTTTCACTTCCGGTAAATTTTTTTTTTGTAAATTTTTGAAGTTTTTTTAGTGTCTTTATGCACACTACAGCATACAATAATGAAGTGATTATGATGAAACTTATGGAAAAAGGTTCAATTAGTGTGAGAAGATAATTATCATCTTTTGGGACACATTGATCAAAGTGGCGGGGGGTCTACCATACAACTGCTGACTTTTCACAACTTTGTTTTTAAAGTTTGTTGGGAGCATACAGACTTCATTCATTAATCAATTCTAATGACACTTTGGAAAAAGATGTAGACTTAAATGACAAAGAACTGATTAGTTTTTGGACAGTATTGGGATAAGTGGTACGGGGCCTCCCCAATACCTGTTTACTGTGTCATCATTTTTTCAATGTTTGTTGGGAGCACACAGCATTCGTTCGTGAGCCAATTTTGATGACACTTTGGAAAAATATGCAAACATGTATGGCGAGGAACTGATTAGTTTTTCCCAACTTCCGATTTTTTGCTTTCGGTAAAAAAAATTTTTTTTTCAATTGTTGGCAGTTTTTTCAGTATCTTTATGCACACTGCAGCCTACAATAATGAAGTGATTATGATAAAACTTATGGAAAAAGTTTCAATTAGTGTAAGAAGATAATTATCATCTTTTGGAAGACATTGATCAAAGTGGCGGGGGGTCTACCATACAACTGCTGACTTTTCACACTTTGTTTTTAAAGTTTGTTGGGAGCATACAGATTTCATTCATTAATCAATTTTGGTGGCACTTTGAAAAAAGATGAAGACTTTAATGACAAAGAATTAATTAGTCTTTGGACAATATTGGGATAAGTGGTGGAGTCCTCCCGAACACCTGTTTAGTGTTTCAATGTTTGTTGGATGCATACAACATTCGTTCGTTAAGTAATTTTGATTACACTTTGCAAAAAGAAGCAAATATGTATGGCAAGGAACTGATTAGTTTTCTTAGCGATAGTGAAAAAAGTGGTAGGGGGTCCTCCGAGCACCTGTTATTTTGGAAGCTCAATAACTTCTGTACCTGATAATCGAATTGGATGAAATTTGGTACATACACATTTAGTACGGTTTACAACAGTTCGGCATCCTAACTTCTGGTTTGTCACTTCCGATAAAATTTTTTTTTACTCTTTCTCGTACAACAGGATTTATGTTTGTTGGGATACTACTACTTGCTTTAATATTTTTATTATTAGAACTACGAAGTCTATAATATTGGTTAGCTTTTAATTTAAGTATTTGATGGATATTAGCTCATTATATATCCAGAACACTATATTTCCAGAGCTGTGGTGAAGTCAGCCTATGCATCAGCGTCGCAATATTTTTTTAACGATTATCATGTTTTTTCATAGACTGACTTGGAGAATGTACTTAATGCTAAACTTTTTAGGTGTCAATTAATCCAATGAATTATTTCTGATTAACATCACACCAATGAAAAATATCCCATCACGAATAATCCATAAGAACTGATTTCAAAAAAATATGGTGACAGTTATGAAATTTTTTGCAATTGCAATCCAATTGAAACTAGATCGATTGACAATTGTATTCCTTTGGACTAGATGGATCCTTTTTTTAATTCAAGGGTGATGGTAGGCACCTCTTTGTCAACTTCACTAATTTCTTGGGCATCGGCTATGTCAAGTACAAAACCAATAATTGCATCATTGTTGAATGTTTTATTTTCTAATAATTTTTCGATATCTGCAGCCAATAGATCGTTAAAACCTTCTGCGCCTACTTCATAAGCCAAGGTTTTTGTATTCGAAATCCCGACCGTATTAGATGGTGTCGGATTTTCACTTTTGAGGCATTCCGGACAAAAAGATGTAACACTTATTTAATGTCGATGGTCCCAGCTCAGACAAAAATGCTAATTTAGCATTTTTGATGCAGGTATTTAACAGAAGACTTTTTCCACACGTTCATGACTTTTAATCGTTTAAATTGATTAATTGATCCAAAATGAACGGAATATTTTAAATAATAAAAATGGAATGCTTTAAATGCTTCCCTAAAAGTTTCAGTATCACCTAGCTAGACTAATTTATTAGCCATTCAGTGGACTGGTAAAGTGGTAAAATGTATACCCTTTATTGACCAAGGTGTTAGAGTGTTAGACCTCTGTTTACAAGTAAACATTTTCAGCAGTCCATCAGCGATCTTGCGGTACTTTAAATCAACTTGCATTTTTGGGGATCTGAGGATGCATAATCCAAGCCGTTTAGCATTTCTTTCAAGCTGAGAGAGACTATCCTTAATATCGCTTGGTCTACGTCCGAGAAGCGCAATATCATCTGCATAGCCAAGAATTTGACTAGATTTGTTAAATATGCAGTTTTGTGTCTCAATTCGGCTTTTTCTTATCGCGTACTCAAGCGCCAAATTAAATAGTACGGACGCGAGTGCATCACCTTGTCGAACACCTGATGTTATATAAAATGAGTCAGAAACTGACCCTTCGATTACTATTCTGCAGTTTGATCCCGATGTTGTGAGTTTGCACAGAGAAACAAGTTTCGCTGGGGCATATGAGTGCGGACCAGAGGTTGTCGCGTATGATACTATCATATGCTTGCTTGAAATCAACGTAGAGCTGGTGAATGTTGATGTTGTACTCCCAACATTTTTCCAGAATCATCCTTAAGGTAAAACATTGATCTGTGGTTGACCGGCTGGGACGAATACCACACTGATAGTCACCGATGATAGATTCGGCGAACGGGATGAGTCGAGCAAGTACGACATTTGCAGTATGTTATATGGCGGCCACTTTAGGCGGTCACTTTTCTTATGTAGTGGAACAATGAGAGCTGCTTTCCATTCAGCCGGTATTTTTTCTTGGTCCCAGATTGCAAGAATCAGATCGTTTATACGTGAGACCAGAGCTGCTTCTCTATTTTTGAACAGTTCTGCAGATATTCCATCAAAACCTGGTGATTTGCCATTTTTTAATTTTTTGATTGTAGCTTCTACTTCTTCTATTGTTAGGTAAGGGACAAAAATCTCCTCACTTGACGGAACAATTCCTCGAATAGGATGAACTTCATTCGTCCTATTCAATAGGTCTTGAAAATGGGATCGCCATACTGCTAGCACATCACGTTAATTTGTTGTAAGCTCGTTGTTTCCATTTTTGATGGCTGTGGACTTTGGGTGGAAATCTTTTGTCAGATTCCGCGCATTGGCAAAACATTCTTTCGAATTTCTATTAGCTGCATGTTGGTTGATGTTTTCGACACAGCTCTACGAGTGTTCACGTTTCTTTTTTCCGTATGAGTTTTGCTGAAGCTTTGCTGGCGCATAGATAATCAGTTTGGGAGCTTCGGGTGTTCCGTGTTAACCATTTTTTACGCAGTTTTTGTTTGTGCTCAACGTTTTCGTGGCACTCGTCATCAAACCATTCGTTACGGGATTTCGGTGGTCGTTTGCCGATTGTAGTTTGTGCTACGAATATAATGGTTGATTGAAGCGATTGCCATTCTTCTTGTATGTTTAATGGCATCTCAGACGGGATGTCATGCTCTTCCATGCGTTAAGTTACTGTTTCCTGATATCTATTCAGCGTTTTCGGATGTTTAAATGCTTCGACATTCCAGCGTACGGTCTTTTTTGCTTGTCTATTAAATGTAGATGACAACTTGCACTTGTACTTAAAGACGACAAGCATATGATCGGTGTTCATATCAGCACCTCTATATGAGCAAATGTCAGTTACACTTGTAGAGTGTCTCTTAGAAATCATGACATGATCGATTTGATTTTCAGTTCTTTCATAGTTTGATTTCCACGTTGCTTTTTGGATTCTCTTATGAGGAAAGAAAGTGCTAGAAATTGCTAGATCATACATCATAGCCAGTTCAGCTGCATGAAAGCTGTTATTGTTGCTGGTATGATGCAATCTGTTAGGGCCGATATGTGTTTTAAGTTCTGCACTTCTGCCAATTTAAGCATTGAAGTCACCTACCACGATTTTCATATCATGCCGCGGAATGTTATTGATTGCTTCTTCGAGTTTTAGAAACAACAGGGCTTTAATGTCATCTGCTTTGTCTTCAGTAGTTGCATGAACATTGACGATTGTTACATTGAATTTTTGCGTGCGGATTCTGACTGTGCATATCCGCATATTAATTGGGCAAAAGTCGATAACATGTTGATTCACGCGACGATGTATGAGAAAGCCAACTCCAAATTCTCCTCCGCTTTAATGACCGCAGTAGTAAAGAGTGTATCCCTTGGCTGTTTCGTGGATTTCACTCCCTGGCCATCTTAGGTCTTGTAATGCCACTATATCCAGTGGGTAGCTATCGATTTGGTTTGTACGTTTTAATCGATCTCCTGGTCTTCTAAGGCTTAGCACGTTCCAGGTTCCCATTTTTAAATCGTCGTCTGGGTACAGCTTCCGAGGTCGTTCTTGAAATGAGCCCGAGATAATCCGACGCCAGTGTACAGGATTCATGACAAATAATTTTTTACAGAAATGGGGTGTTAGCAATTCGCCCAATCGAAGTTTTGGTGAATGGGTTGTTCTGCATCTTAAGGTCACCAGAAACAACCTTTTTACTTGTTTGTATAATGAGCCGCTTGATCCAAGACAGACGCCCGCTCCAAGCCGCCAGTAACATGGAGAACAGACCCTTAAGTTCCATTGGTTTTATGGCGCCAATGACTCGCCATGGTGCAGAATCATTGAGTATATAGGCAGTGTTTACTCTGCCCCTCTCAACTACACCAACCTAATTCTGTTAGCGTTACCCAGGTTGCACGTCGTGGACGTAGAATTTGGGATTTTCGCTACCCTTTATTGCAATACCTTTTATTGCAATGTACAAAATTTAAAAATAATTTTATAATTTTTACACGCACTTGATACCAAATTTGGATTGATGCTTTGAACTAAAACTAAAATTAAATGTCTATTACGAATTACTTAAAAATATGTTAAAAATCTGTTGGGATAGTTAAGGTAATTGAAAATATTGTTCATTTTATACATAATGTATATTATGTTCACTGCCATCTGTCAGTCATTCTATTATTAGAATCACTGACAAAGTTGTATGTACTTGTACTGAAAAAAAAAGTGATATCAACCTCATCCCAAAGTTCAGAATTAGGTGTATCTTTAACTATTCACTTCAGGATGGATCATGGATCTATCTATGTTATGGTTACTCCAGCTTGAAACCGCATATTAGCAAACTGGATGAAATTACAAGCAAATTTCGAAAGCATTGAAAGGACGACTACTGTATATGAGAATTCTGATGTAATCTTGAGACGACCATATCAAGTCAATTGCAACTAGATATTGTAGTCGATTAAAAATCAACGAAAGCATGTTAAGTTTTACATTTTACTTGTTCAACCTAAGCATTCTTACGATTCAGTTTTTAGTCTTTCTTTGTTTTTCTACATGTTTAAAACAGTTTTTTGTGACTACAATAAAACAATTCTTTTCTATATATATATTGATTGTTTTATTTGTGTAAATTCAATCATTGGTTCACTGATATAATTTAACAGGTTATGAGCCCAGTGTGCAAATTAAAATACCTAGATTGAATTAAGAAAAACATTTTCGTGTATTTTGTATCATACATTTGTGAATTTCATAAAAAGTCGTAATAATGAACAATTCAGATGAATCGAAATTGATTTCACATCGATTGAATGGATCGAATTTCAAGGCATGGAAATTTCAAGTTATAGCAATTTTACGTGGAAAGGGGCTGATTGAAGTGGTTGATGGTATGGAAACTAAACCAGAAGGAACTGATGTAGCTGATGTAGCAAAAATCAAAGAATGGATCAAAAGAGACGGCCAAGCAATGGCTATTTTGTTTTCATCATTGGATAATGTTCAGGCAAATCATGTTCTAACCTGTAAATCAGCAAATGAAATCATGATAAAATTGGAAAGTATTCATAATATGAAAAGTGATGTTCGAATCATGACATTATACGAGGAATATTTTGCAGTAAAAATGACTGATGATGAATCTGTTGCATCGTATGTTTCAAATGTAACTCGATGGCAGTTGAAATTGAAGAACATGAAGACAAATTGACTGATAATTTAAAAATGTGTCGAATTATTAGTGGTTTGAGCTCAAAGCTCAAGAATTTCAAAACGGTTTGGTATAATATAAAAGACTGCCGAACAATTGACACACTTTTAGCAAAGTTGCAATTAGAAGAGGACCAAATGAATAAACATGACAAATAAGAACATTCTGTTGAAGCAGATTTCAATGCAAAACAACAAAATAAGATGAAAAAGAATTTCAAAAATAAATCAAAGTCTATTTGTTTTTCTTGTGGTAAAGAAGGTCATTGGAAGAAAGATTGTCCATAAAACCAAACAAAGGATAAAAGTGAACAGAAATCATCAGTTGCTTTTTCGGCTATGACAGATGTTTTATCAGCAAGTTATAATGATGTTTGGTTAGCAGATTCTGGAGCATCGAAACACATGACTTTTCGAAAATATTGGTTTTATGAATTTTCGTCGGATGAAAGTCAAGCTGGTATTAAAATTGCAAACAATGAAACTTTGAATGTTGAAGGTAGTGGTAGTATAGAAGTTGAAGCTTGGGTTAACGGTAAATGGTACAAACGTCGTTTAGAAGATGTTCGATATGTACCAAAATCAAAGGTTAATTTGTTTTCAATTGGATCGCTGATGAACAAGGGTTTTGAAATAAATTTTGAAGAAAAATGTTGTGTCATTTTGAAAGAAAATGGTTACAAAGATGACAACAATTTGGTGCGAATGATTTTTCAACAAGATTTTCAGCGGAATTAACATATTGATTCATGTTTGACAGCAAATATTCTTGAAGATGAATCAATGAATTCACTGCATCAATGGCATAGACGATTGGGTCACATGAATACAATTACAATTAAATTAATGGTTAAATATAATATGGTGAGTGGCATAAATTTATTAAACATGAATAATTTCTTTTGCAAGGAATGTCAAATTGGAAAAATGCACCGAAGTTCACATCCGTTGAAGGAAAACTGTAATGTTGAAAAAGATGAATGTTTCCATATAGATTTGTGTGGTAAAATGCAAGAAGTAGGCGTTGGTGGTACACAGTATTTCATGTTAATGAAAGATGAAGCTACAGGTTTTAGATTCGTATATTTGATTGCACACAAATCAGAAGTTGAGGAAAGATTCAAGGAATTTTTGGTATTCATTAAAAATTCAACGGAAAATTCAGTTAAACGTATTCGGTGTGATAATGGCACTGAATTTATTAACAAGAATCTAATAAAATATCTTTCAAAGCATGCAATTATTTTTGAAAGAATTTCACCGTATATGCCAGAACCAAATGGATATATCGAACGAGATAATCGAACGCTTCAAGAATATGCGCGTACAATGTTATTAGAAAGCAATTTATGCAAATCATTATGGCCAGAAGCAGTTAGAACTGCAGTTTATTTGTTGAATCGTTCCCCAAATTCGAAAAATCGAGAAATGACAGCATATGAAAATTGGTTCAACAAGAAACCAAAACTTGATCATGTGAAGGTATTTGGTACAGTTGGTTATGCACACATTCCAAAAATCGTAAGAAAGAAATGGGATGAAAAGGCAAAAGAAGTTTATTTGGTTGGATATGAGCCAACACAGAAGAATTTTCGACTATATGATCCAGCATCAAAGAAAATCATTGTGAGTTGCGATGTTAAATTAAATGAAAATTTTATCAAGAGTGAATATTTTGAATCTATAAATGACAATGATGAAATTAAATCGAATTTATTGGATGAAACAGTTCATGAAACACCTTCAGAAGAAATCATCGATGAAAAATCAAATGAAATAATTGATATAAATCCAACGACAAAAAATATTGATGATTACAGTCGAAGCAATGGTCGTTTAAGAGCAAACCCAAATAAGATACAAATTTTTGAAGCGAGTTTGATGGCAATGGTGGATGATCCATTGAGTGAGTTATAAAGAAGCAATAAACTCAAATAATTCAAGTGAATGGAAAGCAGCCATTGAAGATGAACTCAAGGTATTGAATGAAAACGAAACGTTTGAAATTGTCAACAAACCGAAGATTTGCAATGTCATTGGAAATAAATGGGTGTTCAAACTGAAAACTATACATAATGAACAACCAAAATTCAAAGCTTGTCTTGTTGCAAAAGGTTATTCACAACATTTGGGAATTGATTACTCTGAAACATTTTCACCAGTTGTGAGATATGATTCAGTACGATGTGTTTTAGCAGTTGCAGCAATTCAAGACATGGAAATGGTTCAATTTGATGTCAAAACAGCATTTCTCAATGGTGAATTGAAAGAAAAAAAAGTCCAAGCGGCACGTACATCCGCTAGAAATAGGTAGATTTCGGGACCAGACAGCTTTGTGTACAAATAGAATTGGATGTGTCAGATTAGTTTAAATAAAAAATTTAAGTAGAATAGTCCAAGTCCAGAATAATCCAAAAAATACATCAAACCAAACTAAATACATTAACGAAAGCTACTTTATCAATGCGATTTCGGAACAGTTTTATTTAATTTGGTTAAAACTACTTCTAATAACATATTAAATCCACCAAAAAGCAAATAAACGTTCTCACAACGTCACACATACAACACCACCACACATAATTTTATAATCTAAAATTATCAAACTTTTACACCTCAAATAATTCAAATATCTACAATTTAGGAAGACTTTTGTAAATGTGTAATCAATATGCATATAAGAAAATATTCCTTAATTTAAAACAATAATGACTCAGCTTTGTTTTAATTTTTTTTTTAAATTTTTGCGAAAAAAACTAAAAACTGAAAAAAAAACAAAAGAAATTTTATTAATATTTTCTCTATGGGATATTTTTATATGTTTATGAAAGTTGTTGTTGTAATTGAATGGCACGCATTTGGTTTAATGTTAATTTTTCTTAGGTTAGAAAGCTGAAAATTTCTGAGGTTATAGTTGAAAAGTTTATTTAAAAGTTAATAAGAGTTTAAATAACATTAGCTCAAAAATGAGGAAAGCATGGCCGTTTGCGTTTGTTTTCGTTCTTACAGCCCTGGTGTCTCAACCTCTAGACTTGAACTATTTTTTTTTTAAATTTTGAAAAGATTTATGTTCTAGTTAATGTATGCGCACATATTCAAAAGTGAGATTGGCCATTTTCAGCCAAATCAAGGACAACAAATTTTATTAAATTTTTAAAACAGCTGATTCTTAGGAACCTGGAACGCCAAGGTTGTCATTTGGAAATAAATGATAGAAATATGTTTAAATATTCAACATTGATAAATTTTATTAAAATATTATGATTCAAACGGAAGTTATAACGCCCTAGATTTTTCGACTTTTTTAACTCTAGCCACTTAACCTGTTCCCGGATATGGCCAGTTCGCGAACTTGTCCAAAAAATTTTTTGCCGCAACGTATACAGAAAAAAGTTTTGATGTAGGTCAAGAAATGCGATCGTGAGAGTGCCGGTAAATTCCGTTATAGCTCATATCGTTATATATATATATAAATATATATATATATATATATATATATATATATATATATATATATATATATATATATATATATATATATATATATGTATATATATATATATATATATATATATATATATATATATATATATATATATATATATATATATATATATATATATATATATATATATATATATGTATATATATATATATATATATATATATATATATATATATATACATTTTTTTTTTGTTTTTCCGTCTCCGCTTATCATTCATAGTCGTTTGGCACCAAAATTTTTCCGAAATTCCGAGATGAAGCCCATTGCAATAGGTAGATTTTTATATGAAATCTACCAAATATACATGAATGTTCCAGAGGGCATTGAACATGAAATTGGTCAAGTATGTCGATTGAAACGCAGTCTATATGGGCTAAACGCATCAAGGGCATGGAATTCAAAATTTGTTGAATTTCTTACAAGTTGTGGTATGATTCAATCGAAAGTAGATCCATGTGTATTTTGTGGAGAGATCAACATTAATAAGGTAATAGTTTTGCTATATGTTGATGATGGTTTAATTCTTTCACACAGTAAGCAAGCAATTGAGTCATTGGTGGATAAGTTGCAAAACCCATTCAAAATCACTTTGGGCAACAATAATTATTATGTTGGAATGAAAATCCAAAGAGATTGTGATTCGAGAACAATCACAATCGGTCAAAAGTCGTACGTCGAAAAGGTTATTGAAAGATTCCGAATGGGGGATTCAAAATCAATTTCAACTCCATTTGACAGTGGAACTGTTCTATCAAAATCAAATGAAGAATCGGAAGTTGTATTTCCATATCGTCAAGCATGTGGATCATTAATGTATGCAGCAATTGTATCAAGACCAGATATTTCATTTGCAGTGGGAGAAATTAGTCGGTTCATGCAAAATCCAAATCATGAACATGTAAATGTTGTGAAACGAATTCTTCAATATTTGAATCATACAAAACAAACAGGCATTGTGTATGGTTTAAATGGTAAAAAGGAAATATCATTGGTTGGTTACACAGATGCAGATTATGCGAGAGATATTGAATCTCGACGTTCAACAACTGGTTACGCATTTAAAATTGGTCATGGTATTGTTACTCGACATTCAAATCAAACATGATTGGATTGGGATTGAATTAAATGTTGCTAATTAATATTTTTTCTTAAATCAGCTATAAAATTACTTAGTTTGGAATGATATTAAAATGAGTGGGAGTGTTAAGTTTTACATTTTAATTCTTCAATCTAAGCATTCTTACGATTCAGTTTTTTAGTCTTGCTTTGTTTTTCTTCATGTTTAAAACACTTTTTTTGTGACTACAATAAAACAATTCTTTTCTATATATATTTATTGTTTTATTTGTGTAAATTCAATCATTGGTTCACTGATATAATTTAACAAAGCATCATCCTCTTATAGTTAATATGTACAATGCTCTAATAAGAAATAACATGGTACTGTCTTGCCCTGTCTTGCTCTTGCCCATGGTGCTGTCTTCTCTCTCTCTTTCAAACTTTCTCTCCTTATTTCTCACTCTCTCTCTCCCTCACATACAGATATTTTGTCGTCTGTATAATTATATCTTCCATTCACCTATCTAAATCATTTACTCCATTTGACATCCCTTAGGTCCTATTGATGACCATAAATTGTAAGTATGATCTTAATTTTGTATGTATATCAGTATGTATCGAACGTTTAATACCATAGATTAGCATAAATGATTGCAGAGCTTTGACAGTATAGTGTGTATCACCTGTCGTTTGAAATTGTTATAATATATCCAAGGTATTTATAGTTTTCCACATGTAGCAATTCAAAGACACCAGTGTTGAGTAGTTCAAGCATTGCGAGAATGTCCTTATGACATTGATTGATCATCTACATTCTACATAGTCAAGAGTTTGACTAGATTTGTTGAAGATGCAATTTTGTGAACTGATTTGGATTTTTTATATCGCTTACTCTATGACCAAATTGAATAGCACCCACGCAAGGGGGGTACTTGAATACCTTATAAGGCTTACGAAGGATAAAGTGGATTCATTATCCTATATCCAGAATTGATCTAGCTTTGTAAAATCATCGATAAATATATTATGTGGTAAAATTCGCCGAGAAGAACTATTACTGCTTCTGCTACAATAAGTAAAATACAAACAATTCCACGACGCTATATTTCAATTACCTATAAATAGAATTTCACTACAACGATCCGTGAGAAGGAAATAATGTAATATATAACAACTACTAATGTTTTCTAAATAACAATTTTATTTATCATTTTTTAAACTAAACATTAAATTTATCGTGTAATTAAAAAATTGTTGACATTTTTTATTGTTGTTTTATGACTAAGAGTGAAAGTGTATTTCAAAAAGAAAACATTTAGGGATAGTTTTTTGTATGTTTTGTTTTGATATGGTGATAAAAGCCGCATTTTTATTTCACTTCGATATATATACATATATTTTGTAGCCTTATCAATAAGAGAGGGATTTTCATGATCAATGATTTTTGATTTGTTTCAGAATAATAAATAAAGTTGTACGTAATTTGTTGTGTATGCTTTCATGAGCAATGGTGCTATCTTGCATTTTATATTTAATAATAGGTTTTACTTATTTAAAATCATTTAATTTTGTTCATATGATTTTACGTTTGAGTAAGTCTAATCTTTAAATTTTAAAACAATCGAGTGAAAAGTCATTTTTAAAATAAAATTTGAGACCCTCAGAATAATAGCTAAACCTCGAGAAATAATATGTTAAGTAAATAACCCTTCTGTGACAATGTGATGCTTCGATTTTGTGAAGGTTAAACCACTTGAAATGGATATTTGAAAAAGTCTTTCAATGCTATAACGTGTATCTGAATGTTTCGTCAACCAGCCCAATAATTGATCACAACCTTAAACGTCATTTTGCCTGTTAATAACAAAAAAACCGTTAAATTTGATTAACATGAAATTCTATTCTATGCAATTTCCTATATAATGCCAATATTATCTGGGGTTTTCTTATGATGGACACCTAGTCTAGTTGCTGTTGAGAAACTTTTTATTTATTTTTAGATTAGTCCTTCCTACATCTTCAAGATATCTAATCCAGCTAGTTTTATGGATCCTATTACATAGCAGCCTCCAAAAAGTTGTTGGTTTTCGAATTTATCAACTATATTGGCTGACTTTCGATTAATTGGTAAGCCCGAGGTTATAGTTGTTATTGTTCCAATGAAAAACACTAAAGAATGGATTGGAATCAAACTCAACTTTACAACTCTTAACACAACCTTAGTGTATCGAAAAGCAAAAAGTATGTGTCGAGCAACCATCGAGACGTGGTTCTTTTGATTATGCCCATTTTGCTTTTTAACCGACATCAAAAAAGAAGGAGAATCTGTGTTTCACTTGGGTTTTTTTTTATGTCTATTGATGTTTGTTCACCGATTTCTCAAAAACGGCTCATTCGATTTTAATGATTTAAAATGTATTCTATTTAAGTAGATGCCGAGATGGTCCCATATTTTTTTCTATGACATAAAAATTAGCCGTTTTCTAGATTTTTTGACTTTCGATTAATTGGTAAGCCCGAGGTTATAGTTGCTATTGTTCCAATGAAAAACACTAAGGAATGGATGGGAATCAAACTCAATTTTAGAACTCTGAACACAACCTTAGTGTATCAAAAAGCGAAAAGTATGTGTCGAGCAACCATCGAGACGTGGTTCTTTTGATTATGCCCATTTTGCTTTTTAACCGACTTCAAAAACGAAGGAGATTCTGTGTTTTACTTGGGTTTTTTTTATGTCTATTGATGCCTGTTTACCGATTTCTCAAAAACGACTCATTCGATTTGGATGATTTAAATTCTATTCGATTGAGATTAATGCCGAAGTGGTCCCATATTTTTTTCTATGACGCAAAAAATACCGTATTTCAGAAAATTGAAAAAATCTGTATTTTTCTATATATATTCACCGATTTCTCATAAACGACTCATTCGCTTTGAATGGTTTCAATTGTATTCTATTTGGTTGGATTTCGAGAAAGTCTCGTATATTTTGTAAAATGCGAAAAATACCGTTTTTCAGAAAATTGAAAAAACCTGTATTTTTTATGTATTTTCGTCGATTTCTTCGAAACTGCTTATAGTATTTGGATGGTTTGAGTTGGTCCAATATAATTTCCTATGAAAGGAAATTTACCTTTTTTTCTCGAAAAACCATTGATTACTTGATTGTCATTGATGAATACATTCCAAGACTTAGTTATTACTTCAAAAACGCCTTTTTAACCGACATTTGGGTATAAAACCAAATTAAAAATGAAAAAAATAAAAAACTTTAAAAAAAAAAATAGAACCGTCTTTAAAAAACACAAAACAGTGAAAAATAACTCAATTGTCACTTTAGAGACAAAAATACTGCTAACTATTGATTTATTTAATTTAATTATATTTAACTACAGACAAAAAAAATTACGGTTTTAAACAAAGGTATTATATTATAGAATCTATTTATTATTATAATTATTACAATTATTATAGTTGTTACAGTAGTTATTATATGTACTATAAAAGTTATTTGTAGCAGAAAACTGTTGGAAATCGGTGCCAAGCCGATGACATGTTAGTCAGTTTTTCGTCAATTTGGCATCGACTTCGAACAGTTTTGTGCTACAAATAACTTTTATAATATAATAACTATTGTAACAACTCTAGTAATTGTAATAATTATAATAATAAATAAATTCTATAATATAATAACTTTGTTTAAAACCGTAATTTTTTTTTGACCGTAGTTAAATATAATTAAATTAAATAAATCAATAGTTCAATCAATAGCTCAAATTTCACAAATTTAAGTTGAAAAAGAAAGATGGCGTCAAATGGGCAAGATGTGATTTGTAGCAAGTGCAATAAAAAAATTGATAAAATTACAAATAAGTGGCTTTCTTGTAATAGTGACTGTGGAAATTGTTTTCATATTAAATGTGTTGGTATATCTGAAAAAAATTACATAAATTTAATAAATGATAATGGAAAACAATGGTTTTGTGTTAAATGTAAACTTGGACGTAATCGACGCTCATACAACATGATGACAACAAGTACGTCCAGTACTAACAATATAACAGATATATCAATGAAAACAACAGTAAGCACCAATGATATATTTGATAAGCTAACTAAAATGGAAATGGATATTATTAGCCTAAGAAATGAAGTTAATCAATATAAAATGGTTGCTGAATCATTGCAAAACGAAAACACATCTTTACGCAAAGAAATTAATAACCTAAAACATAATCTTGATCAGCTGGCTTACAAAGAAAATAATAGCAAACAAAACAACCTTGATCATGACATTGAAATATGTGGTATTATTAAAAGTGATAATGAAAATTTAGATAATACAGTCACTCGAATAGCAGAACATCTTAATATAAATATTACAGAGGGTGACATAAAAGAATGTTTCAGACGCAATATCACATCGCGTGATTCTGGTCTACCTCCGAATATTATTGTACGGTTCAATAAGAAGCTTTTACGTGATAATATATTGAACAATTTAAAAGCACTACGCAAGAAAGAATCGAAAGAAAAACCAGGAGTTGCTTCATCATTCAATACCAGTATGTTTAGTGTTAACCGTGAAGATATCAGACCTATATATATTAATGAAAGACTAACAAAATCAAATTCTTTCCTGTTTAAATGTGCTAGAGATCTTAGGCGGAAAATGAAATTGAAATATGTGTGGATTCAAAATGGTAAAGTTCTTGTTAAAAAAACATTAGATGAGAGTTGCCCCATCGTTAATATCAAAAGCATAAATCAGCTGCATGAATTTAATCTCTGATGAACCAAATTTTACTTTACCATTTGAATCACACTCTCAATTTCATTCTCAAATTGAAACAGTTAAATTTTGCAATTTAAATTCAATGAAATGTATGTACCTCAACGCTCGTAGTATTGGAAACAAGATTGATGACGTGAATTATTTATTAAATAAAATCAAAACACGAATTGATATAATTATTGTAACAGAGACATGGTTTTCAACTGGTGATGCCAATTTGTTTATTTTTCCAAATTATGTTTGCTATTCTGCAAGTAGACCAAAAAAAAAAGGTGGTGGAGTAGGCATTTTTGTGCATAATTGTTATTCATCGAAAATAGTAACAAGTTTCAGTAATGATCAAAGCAGCATTCTCACGGTAAATATAAAATTTCAAAATTGCAATCTCAACATCATTAACATGTACAGACCTCCGAACCAAAATCAGAATGAAGTGGAAAATTTTTTGCAACTTCTAGACAGTGAACTAAGTAAATATAACAATAATCGCACATTTTTATTTGGGGATTTTAATTTTGATTTGATTAAGATGGATGCTAATACATGGAAATATGTATCAATAATATCGTCGAACGGTTTTTACATTTGTGATGCAAAATCGGTTACAAGGCCAATATCTAAAAGTTGTCTAGATCACCTGAGTGTCAATAATTCAAATGAGAATATTAATCAATATTTTGTAGAATATGAATCTTTTGATCACTGTATTATCTTTTCAGAATTTGTATCAGCAAAAAGAAAATTGAAATTTAAAACTATGAAAAAGATCGATTCAATGCACAGACAAATTCACTTGGATCATCTAGCTGAATCTATAGTCATGAATCCAATCAAATTATGCGAATCAGATGACTGCAATACTATTTATGAGTGTTTTATTGATCAGCTAGATGGTCATATTAGAAAAACATCCGTATCTACTAAATCAAATCATAGAAAACATACAAATTTTACACAAACTAAACCCTGGATGGACTCTGAGTATCAACGTGTCATCATAGCAAAGAATCATTGGTTCTCAAAGTGGTGTAAGGACAGGAATAACATCTTACTCAAAACCGAATACAAATTCTGGAAACAGAAATCAGTGAACATTAGACTGCGAAAAATCAAAGATTATTATGGTAAACGATTCAAAAATAGTTTGGGTGATATGAAAAAAAGCTGGCGATGCATCAAAGAGGTTCTTCACAATGGGGATATACCAGATACAAATATTACACCTATTGATGGCCTGGACCATATATCAGCTGCAAGAATTGTTGAGGAAATTAATATTCATTTCTCAGTATCAGGACAGCATATTGCAGAATCCATAAGATCATCTAATGAACTCACAATTGAACAGAAAGACATTAGCACAATCCATTTTCAATTATATCCTACATCAAGACTGGATGTTCTTACTGCAATTGATGAGCTAAATAATACTACATCTCTAGGACCAGATGGTATTCCAACGAAGGTTTATAAATTCTGCAAAGAACTGCTCTGTGATCCTCTTGTTCAGATTATCAACAAATCATTCGTCACTGGTGAGGTCCCTGTAAATGCAAAACTAAGTAAAGTAATCCCAGTTTTTAAATCTGGGTCTAAAGAAGAGTATAATAACTACCGACCAGTCTGCCTGCTTCCTGTTCTTAACAAAATTATGGAAATAATTGTTAACAAACAACTGAATGCTTTCTTGATGCTGGAAAATGCTATTAGTAGTCATCAGTATGGATTTCGCAGCAAATCTAGTACACAATCAGCACTACATGATCTTGTTTCTACGTTACAAAATCACTGTGACGATAAAAATAAAGTAGCTGTGTTGTTTGTGGATCTAAAAAAGGCATTCGACACTGTAGATAGGGATATTCTTCTAAGCAAGCTGCGTTGGTATGGTATTGAAGGTCTTGCTCTATCCTGGTTTGCAAGCTACCTCAGTAACAGACAACAGTACACAACCATTGGTGAAATTTGTAGTAGCAAAGCATCTGTAAAATTTGGTGTTCCCCAAGGAAGCATTTTGGGGCCATTACTGTTTAATATTTACATAAATGATATTAATGAACTGAAATTAAATTCTGAGCTCTTCCTCTATGCTGATGATATAGCCATGGTGTTCAATGAAACTTCCAACATTAAATCTTTAGAAGAAATAATCAATGATGATCTTAATTCTCTACATCAATACATGTTTCAGAATAGAATGTCTTTGAATGTCAATAAGACAAAATATATGATAATGCGCTCTAACCTTTTTTCAGATGAGCTCAATATAAAATATAATGGATCACCAATTGACAGAGTCGATGACTTCAGATATCTTGGTGTAGTGTTGGATTGCAATCTTAATTGGAAAAACCAAATTTCAGTACTGCTTAAAAAACTTAATATTTATGCAGGTGTATTCAAAAAGATAAAGTACTATGTACCATCTGAACTGCTAAAGTCGATATATTATGCCTTATATAATTCACATATAGCATACTCCAACATTATATGGGGATGTACTTATCCAACAAACCTATCTTCACTACAAATCTCTCAAAATAAGGCTATAAAAAATGTATTCAACTATCCCTATCTAACAGAAACATCTAAAATACATGCTGAACAACAAATACTACTGGTAATGGACTCAGTCAACTTCAACCTTCTCATTTACACTCACGGTATTTTAAATAACTATGTCCACTCTAACACAAAGTTTGACTTTGTCTCAGATACAAGCCATTACAATACGCGCAATATGTCAAATATGAGATCAAAAAAACCAAGGACCACCACTTATGGCACACATTCTATTCTGCATAGATCAATTAAATTATATAATGATTTGGAAAATTCATATAAATCTTTAAATAAAGTTCAATTTAAGAAGTCTCTGAAAAGTAAATTTTTACATGAATACAGGATAAAATCTTCCAACTAGTTGATTACCTAATATATCTAATAATATTAATATTAATTTCATTTTAGATTATAATTGCAAAATTCAATTGTTTATTCTCTCCTTAGTCTTCTCAAATTTGTTTTGTTTTGCTTTCTTTGTTTACTTTGTTTATTTTTTATTATGTATTGAATTGTACTTCTCTGTGTTATTATCATATACATATAACTAATTTTAAGATTTTTTGCTCTCCTTTTCTTAGTGTAAGTCGCCCAACATCTAGCCCATTATGTATATATTTTTAAGATTTTGCCTCTTTTAATAATTTCAGTTTAATTTGTTTTATTAAAAACTCTTTATAGTCTTGATTTACAAGTAATGGATCGCGTACACATGTCTTTTTTAATAGATGAAACAAAATAGACCAAAACAAAAGATATGTAAACGCCTGTGTGCGAATAAGACAAAACATAATCACTTTTTTTTAAAAAAGATGTCAATCGTGTCTATTTCGCTAATTTTTATATCGATGTTATCCGAAAATAAATAATAAAATGCTCTTAACCTAAAAAATTTTATTTTATTAAATAGAATTTCGAAATTTTTTATTTAATTTTGTGTAAAATAAAATAAGTTTTTGTTTCATTTATTTTTTTTTGAGAATCGATCATATAAATCATAATTATCGAGAACCAAAATTTATTTTAGAAAAGTATCATAGTGTGTATAATTTTTTTTAACTAACACATGTTTAAAAAATATAAAAAAGATAAACATTTCATCTTTTCGGACAAAGTCGGCACAAAATTTTACGAAATAGACACGATTGACATCTTTTTAAAAAAAAAGTTATTATGTTTTGTCTTATTCGCACACAGGCGTTTACATATCTTTTGTTTTGGTCTATTTCGTTTCATCTATTAAAAAAGATATGTGTACGCGATCCATAAATGTAAAAATCTTTGTATTTACTTTTAAGACATTTTAAGAATAAAAAAAATAAAAAATAGTTAGCTGTATTTTTGCCTTTAAAGTCACAATTGAGTTATTTTTCACTTTTTTGTGTTTTTTGAAGTCGGTTCTATTTTTTTTTAAAAAGTTTTTTATTTTTTCTTTTTTAGATTTTGATTATGGCAACCACTTCTTCTATTGGGGTAAGGGACAAACATTTTCAGAAGCAGTTGCTCGAACAGTGTGATTTTGTTCGTTCACCTTAGTAGATCCATGTCTACAGCTTTAACTCAGGTCTCGCAAGTACAATTTTGTTAGATAGAAGGTCAAGATTTATAGCTGTATCATGACCACACATACTACAGCTGAAAAGACGAACGAATGAAAACGACGTTGGGAAGTTTTCGATGCGGGTAGGTATATGGATGATGTATTCATCAGTGACGCATTTAATGGTTTGGACTTTGGAGCATAAAAGGTAATTCTAACTGGGCTTATGATCCATAAATAGATACAGTAAACGATGATTAATTATAAAATATGAAGGGACTGAAATCTCACAGCTCTGAGATATCAATACTTCGGTTTGGGTTAAGGATTTTGATATAGTTTTCGACAAAAAACTTTTATGAGGACATGGGTGTTAGTTTTGGGCTGTATATCAAACATAACTCTTTGTTATAGTACATGGATTTGTTTATCTCTGTTTAGAAATTTATTACAAAACTAACACGAAACATCAATGGAAAATTATAAAATTATATACTGTTGTATCACCGTCTACGATTCCTATTGGTGGTGTGAAACCACAAATAAAATTCCAAGATTTAGATGACAAATTCTGTATTTTTATTTAAATATTTCGACCCTTTTTGGGACTCTCTTCAGTAACTAAAATGATATACATGGTTTAAATATAACAAAACAAAAAAAATAAAAAATAATAACATCACAAAACATAAAAAACACTTGATAAGAAACTTAGTTTTTAAAACTTATTATGAAATTGAAAATCTATTCAACCTGCTGAACAATAAAAATAAAGCCATTCAATTTACATACGAGATTGAGGATAATAATACGTTACCATACTTTGACATGATGTTACATAGGAAATATAATAGAATAACTAAAAGTTATTATCCGAAACCGAGTGCAAAAAATAGACTACTCAATTACATGTCAGAACACCCAAGTAGTCAAAAAACCAGTATGGCATATGGTACAGTAATCCGTAGGAATAACGTCAAATAAGTATAGGAAAGAAACCATCAATGAAATATATAGAATTTTAACAGCGAATGGCTATCCAATAGCTCTGATCGGGAGCATGGTCAAGAAATATGAGAACATCCAGAATATGACAGTGAACATTGTTAATGAACCAGAATCGAAAATACACAAAAGAATATTATACACAAGACATCTCTCGGAAAGTTTAGGTAGGTTATTAAAAAATAATAATAACATCCTAAAAATAGGTTATAAGGCGCACAAAAATGTTTGTAAAATTACGGGAAAACTAAACAGTTGTCTGGAGAAACATGATCAGCATGGATTGGTATACTCATTTCCTTGTAGCAACTGCAATGGCGTATATATAGGGCAGACAGGCCAAAAGTTGGGTACACGTATCAAACAACCCAAATATGATGAAAAGGTTGGGAGTAAATACCAGAAAAAACAACTGCACAACAGCATAGTATAGATAATGGACACACATTTGCGTACGATAAAGCAAAAATTCTAGAGCAGGAAATGAATTGGAAAAAGTGATTGATATTGGAATCAATAAACATTCATTTGAGAAGAACAACATCCATAAATCTTAGGTCAGATATAGGAAATTTAAATCCTGCGTACGCACAAGCTTTGAACAATATAGGGAAGCATCCAAGAAGCGAATAAGGTCATATGAACCCATTCAGATTTTTTCAATTTGCACTAGATACAACATTAATTATGTCACAGACCAATAGCCTCATATATACATAAGAACATAAATTATAGGTTGTTTATTTTACATAATAATTTTTAAATTTTTTTTCTGCATCAAAAAATTTTTTTGTTAATATTCAAGTTTTATTGTTTTATTACTTTATTGTTTGTTAAACGTACAAATATTTAAATTTTTCAATGATATAAATTAGTATTAAGTTCATATTAGAAGTAGTAATAAGTTTTACCCCCGACTACTAAAGAATATATGCTTTCCATACGTATGTCTTCCATTGTAATTGTATTCATTCCACAACTATTGAATTTGATTAAAATTCTTTAACAGCTCAATAGTTTATTAAATATTCCTCTAACAAATTAAACAACAAACTTGTTTTGTTTTTCGCTATCTTTGATGTATTTGTTTCAATATGGCGATACAAACTTTTGCATGAAAACTAGAAATTAAACGAATTATTTTATAGTCGTGGATAAAATAGCATCTTTTATTCGCTTAGGATGATGGCAATTCTTCACTCGGATGATTCCCTCCACTCGCTACGCTCGTTTCGGGAAACTTCATCCTCGTGCAGAATTGCCTTCATTCTAAGCTCATACAAGAATCTACTATTATCCACGACTACTAAAGAATATATGCTTTCCATGCGTATGTCTTCCATTGTAATTGTATTCATTCCACAACTAGTGTATTTGATTAAATTCTTCAACAGTTCTATAGTTTATTAAATATTCCCCTAACAAATTAAAAACTTCATTTGTTGGTATAGTAATATAAACAGGTTAAAACAAGAACAATACATATATAAAATATAAAATAAACCACAAACGTGTTACTTCGGTCTGAAAGACCTAAGTATTACATTCATGAGCTCAAAGTGAAATTCTTACCCTCACTTTTTTTGGCATTTCTCGACGTTTTAGGACCTACTGATTCTAAAAAAGCAAAAAAAAAAAATTGTATGTCTGTCTGCCGGCCGTCCGGCCGTCCGTCACAAATAGGTTTACTCAATGGGACGAGCCGAAAGGACGATGTGTTCGATATCTGTACCGGAAGTGTGTCAAAAAAATCGTCAAGTGTGTCAAAACAAGGAAATTTGCATATTTTTTGCTTAAAAAACGTTCATTTTAAGTGATTACGAGTAGGAACATTGAATTTGGAGAAATTTTGATGGTCGGGATTGGTATGTGAGACCAAAATCTAGATTATTGCATTATAAGTTTGTTAAAAAAATGTTGTCAAGTGTGTCAAAAGAAAGATTTTTATTTAATTTTTTACCTAATATTTTGAAAAAAAAAATATAATTTATTGTTTGTTTGAAATGAAGTTTTATTATTATTATTGAGAATTATGGCATTAAAGTTTGTCAAAAAAATGTTGTCAAGTGTGTCAAAAGATTTTTATTTATTTTTTACCCAATTTTTTGGAAAAAAATAAAATTGTTTCTTTGAAATGAAATTGTCAAGTGTGTCAAACGAAAGATTTTTATTTATTTTTTTACACAATTTTTTGGAAAAAAAATAAAATCAATTGTTTGTTTGAAATGAAGTTTTATTATTATTATTGAGAATTATGGCATTATAAATTTGTCAAAAAAATGTTGTCAAGTGTGTCAAAAGAAAGATTTTTATTTAGTTTTTGACCTAATTTTTTGAAAAAAAAAAAATATAATTTATTGTTTGTTTGAAATGAAGTTTTATTATTATTATAGAGAATTATGGCATTATAAGTTTGTCAAAAAATAATGTCAAGTGTGTCAAAAAATGATTTCATTTATTTTCAGCCAATTTTTTTGAAAAAAAAATGTAGCTGTTTTTATGACGTAAATGTAATTTAAAATGAAATTGGACATGGAAATTTTTGAATTTGTTATAGTTTTTGAAATATTTTTGGAATTTTGAAAAAGTTTGTATTTTTGATTTTGTAATAATTTTTGCAATATTTTTAGAATTTTGGAAAAAGTTTCAATTTTTAAGAATTTTTGAAATATTATTGGAACTTAGAAAAAATTTAAATATTTGATTTTGTTCTAATTTTTGGAATATTTTTGGAATTTTGAAAAAGTTTGATTTTATTTAATTTTTACAATATTTTTGGAATTTTGATTACAATTATCCGGCAACGTATTGATGTTTCGTGTTAGTTTTGTAATAAATTTTTAAACAGAGATAAAAAATACTTGTACTTTAACAAAGAGTTATGTTTGATATACATCGCTGCCCAAAACTAAAAACCATGTCCTTATAAAAGTTTTTTGCCGAAAACTATATCAAAATCCTTAACCCAGACCGAAGTCTTGATATCTCAGAGCTGTGAGATTTCAGACCCTCCATATTTTTGTTTTGTTTTTCTTGCTATCTTTGATGTATTTGTTTTAATATGGCGATACAAACTTTTGCAGGAAAATTGGAAATTAACGAATTTTGCAGTCGTGGATAAAATAGCATCTTGTATTCGCTTAGGATGAAGGCAAATTCTTCACTCACACCTCCACTGGCTACGCTCGTTCCGGGAAACTTCATCCTCGTGAAGAATTGCCTTCATTCTAAGCTCATACAAGAATCTACTATTAAAAACTGTAAGTTTCTTATCAAGTTTTTATGTTTTGTGATGTTATTATTTTTTATTTATTTTTTGTTATAACTTATATTTAAACCATGTATATCATTTTAGTTACTGAAGAGGGTCCCAAAAAGGACCAAAATACTTAAATAAAAATACAGAATTCGTGATCTAAATCTTGGAATTTTATTGGTGGTTGCACGGCACCAATAGGAATCGTAGACGGTGATACAATTTTATCGATTATATCAGTTTCAGTGTACACCCGGAAACGTATACATTGAACAACAAAAACTAATTATAAAATTATACTTTTTTTTGCTTTTTCAGAATCAGTAGGTCCTAAAACGTCGGGAAAGCCTAAAAAAGTGGGGGTAAGAATTTCACTTTTGGCTCATGAATGTAATACTTAGGTCTTTCAGTCCGAAGTAATATATAACATATGATGTAAATGACACCGCGATGCATGTAGTTATGTGCCCTGAGTATCAACGTATACGAAAAGATCTAATATCACATATAAACATAAGCAATGGCTTTAACTGAGAAACCTTAGTCTACTGCTGCACACTGTAATTTAACATTTTGTCCCGCTAAGCTTACAAATTGATGGGAGTAAATCGTCAAAATTAACCTTTCAGGTGGGACTAGTCTCTCGCAACTCTAAGAGAAATCGTTCTCTCTACTCTATGTATGTAAACTTAATCTGGAATCAGCTGAAATCACTTCTAACTCTATTATTAGTAGGGATCAATTCAAGAATAAAATTCTAACTAAATTTAAAACTTTGAATTCCACATAATTTAAATATAAAATATGGAGGGGTTGAAACCTCACAGCTCTGAGATATCAGGACTTCGGTCTGGGTTAAGGATTTTGATACAGTTTTTGGCAAAACACTTTTATGAGGACATGGTTTTTAGTTTTGGGCAGCGATGTATATCAAACATAACTCTTTGTTAAAGTACAAGTATTTTTTTATCTCTGTTTAGAAATTTATTACAAAACTAACACGAAACATCAATACGTTTACGGAAAATCACAACAGATCATAAATTAACATAATTTAGTGAAAAGATGATACACTCAGCAAACTACTCAAAAACCTCTCCATTTAGCGTGGCGAGAAAATATTATAAAATCACAAATTCATATTTCTTTCAAAATTCCAAAAATATTGTAAAAATTAAATAAAATCAAACTTTTTTCAATATTCCAAAAATATTCCAAAAATTAGAAAAAAATCAAATATTTAAATTTTTTCTAAATTCCAATAATATTCCAAAAATTTTTAAAAATTCAAACTTTTCCAAAATTCTAAAAATATTGCAAAAATCATTACAAAATCAAAAATTGAAACTTTTTTCAAAATTCCAAAAAGTATAATAAAATCAAAAATTAAAAATTTTTCAAAATTCTAAAAATATTCCAAAAATTCCTACAAAATCAAAAATTAAAACTTTTTCCAAAATTCTAAAAATATTGCAAAAATTATTACAAAATCAAAAATACAAACTTTTTCAAAATTCCAAAAATATTTCAAAAAAAAATATAACAAATTCAAAAATTTCCATGTCCAATTTCATTTTCAATTACATTTACGTCATAAAAACAGCTACATTTTTTTGAAGCCATTCAAAAAAATGGCTAAAAAAATAAATAAAATCGTTTTTTGACACACTTGACATTATTTTTTTGACAAACTTATAATGCCATAATTCTCTATAATAATAATAAAATTTTATGTCATACAAATTATTAACTTAATATTTTTCCAAAAAATTGGGTATACAAGTAAATAAAAATCTTTCTTTTGACACACTTGGCAACATTTTTTTGACAAACTGATTATGCCATAATTCTCAATAATAATAATAAAATTTCATTTTAAACAAATAGTTGATATTATTTTTTCCCAAAAAATTGGGTAAAAAAATAAATAAAAATCTTTCTTTTGACACACTTGACAACATTTTTTTGACAAACTGATAATGCCATAATTCTCAATAATAATAATAAAATTTCATTTCAAACAAATAATTAATTTATTTTTTTTCAAAAAAATTGGGTAAAAAAATAAATAAAAATCTTTCTTTTGACATACTTGACAATATTTTTTTGACAAACTTATAATGCCATAATTCTCAATAATAATAATAAAAATTCATTTCAAACAAATAATTAATTTTATTTTTTTATTTCAAAAAATTGGGTAAAAAAATAAATAAAAATCTTTCTTTTGACACACTTGACCACATTTTTTTGACAAACTTATAATGCAATAATCTAGTTTTTGATCTCACATACCAATCCCTACCATCAAGATTTCTCCAAATTTAATGTTCCTACTCGTAATCACTTAAAATGAACGTTTTTCAGCCAAAAATATGAAAATTTGCTGTTTTTGACACACATAATGATTTTTTTGACACACTTCCGGTACAGTTATCGAACACAGCGTCCTTTCGGACCTGTCCCTTGAGTTTACCTATTTCTAGAAAAATTTTTGAGATCCCTCCAGCGGTTATCCCTGCAGCGTAGGTAATGACGGCCGGCCGGCCGGCCTGCAGACAGACAAGCATTTTTTTTGCTCTTTTAGAATCAGTAGGTCCTAAAACGTCGAGAAACGTCCTAAAACGTCGAGAAATCAGACCGAAGTAATAAGATTATATAGTATCAATACAATCATGTAGTAGTATTATTTAGTATTATAAATTAGGTTAGAAATTTAGATTAATTTAAGCTTAATTTATATATGTACATACTGTCTTTATTTGACTGAATAAACTATTAATTAATTAATTAATTAATTGTATTTCTCTAACCAAAGAAATATTCTGCATATTAGTCAACTCAGCTAATCGTTTTTTGAGCTCAATGCAATCTCAGTTTAAAAACTCAAGACGGACTTGCAAACAAATTTTGGCAGTGGATTGCATATTGCTGTGGGACCTAGGTCTTAATAGGTATGTATTGTGTTGTGACATTATATTTGAGGATTATTCTTCACAGATAATCTAACAAATGTAAAACATTCACATAGAGAATTAATCAATCAATTAATATGACAAAACAGTGAATACATAACAAATATTGTTACTGTACTTAAATGTTTAAACTAAAAATGTAATTTAAATTAGCTTTTTTATTATATCATTACATAAAATAATTAAATTTATTTTATCACAATTTATCATAATTCCTAAATCAATAAAATAATATAAAAAAAAATAAAACTTATTTAAAATTTAATATAACGTGGCGGTGGACGTAGTTCCACTTCGGGATCACGAGTCTTTTTCGTATTTTTAGGATCATTACTTCGTTGGCTTCCCTTGCTCGCCCCACTAACTGATTTACCGTTTCCATTGGATTTATTTCGTTTTGATTTGGTTGGTGTGTCTGTTTGTTGAACTCTTGTTTTGGTTGATGTAGAGCTCCCATGTAAATCACTACTCCAGCTATCATCATTATTAAATTCATCATGCCAACGAGTGTTATAAAAAAGTGATCCATCATTTTTTATATAATCGAAATTGTTGTTATGTTTTGACTTACGAGTTTTTCTTGGTGCATCTGTTGGATAGTTTTCTTGATACCCATGACCTTTTGAGTTTTTATTATATTTCGGATGGTAACTGTCATACTCGATTAGTTTTGATATTGACATGTGTGACTTAGGATAGGTATGAGGACCCGTTGATGTTGGATAATTTTCTTTCCATTCTTCTTCATTGTCATTGTGTTTTGATTTGTGAGATGAATATGTAGGTGAGATATTTGATGATGATTCACTTTCATACGCTTGAGCTTGAGATAAACCATCAAGCATATAACGTAAAGCATTAACATCCATTTTATATGGATTGGATCCTGAAATTCCGTTTATAACAGTAATTGGTTCATTAGCAGGACTTATGATTTTAACATTATATTCAACTGGAGAATGTGAATGATGACCAACACTCATAGAAGCTCCTACACTCTTCAATGCACTTCCTTCATGATCAGAATCATAACTATACCCTTTTGTATAAAAATTATCGTTTTCACTTTTTACTTTTTCCGATGTGAACGGAAGAGCATTAATATCATGATATGTTTGTTGATTAAAATGTAATTTATGTGATTTTGGTGCTCGCTGATTATTGTAATTTTGATGTTGAATTGCATTTGTTGGATCGAAGCCTTGGGCAGATTTTAGTGTTGCTGAGTGATCAAACGAGTTTGTATTTCCAGCTGACCATGTTTGTCCAACATCTAACGTAGACAAATCAATAACTTTACCACGGTGGCGTTGATCTCGTGTGGTTAAATCTACCAAATGCGATTCTGTTGTACTAGGTACATAATTCATAATGTCTTGATGACTTTTATTTGGTTTTGTTATTTTAATATAATTTTGAAACTGTGGGGATAGTGTACTTGATAAGTAATTAGAACTATTCTCGTTTATAGAGTTCGAATATTGATTTTGTTTTCCATTTGTTCTCGTTTCTTCCCTTTTTCTCTTTTTTTCCATTTCACTAAATACTTTCATAACCGATTTTTCTATGTGAGACAAAAGTTCTTTTTTATCTTTCTCCGGCTGTAAGTTCGTCGATGATGAGGGAATTTCTTCGATAATTTTGATAATATGATGTTTAACTGGTTGTGTTTGATGATATTGAAATTTTTGTTGTTCGGATGATGATGATGGTTGGCAGATATGTTCTGTATTTGACGTGTAACTGTCTTTGAAAGCTGGCTGATTATTTTCTGGCTTAGAAAGATGATAATATTGATTGTTGTAAAAATCGTCATTGCTGGTTTGGTGTTTAATTTCTGGTTTTTGTGTTGTTGAATGATAGTAACTGTGATCTTTATTACGAGTTTCGTCTTCGTTCTGATTATTATTTTGATTTTTGTAATAGTGGGAGTTATGGTTAGATGTTGTACGATATGATTCAACTCCGTGGCGATAGTTTGGTTCTTTTACTTCAATCGGGGTTGGATGTTGAATTAAATTATATTTTGCAATACTTGATGTTGGTATTCGTTTACGACTGTTATCATATTGATTATGCATTTGGACTGCTTTACTAACATATTCTTCTGCAGTCCTAGCACTATCTAATCCGTCAGAAAAATTATCAGCAATATGGCGTGTTTGTTTTTGGTTTGGCTGAACAGTGATAACAAAGTTTGAATGGGCCAAACCCCCTTGATCTTGATATGTTTGCGTATGAGAGGCTGAAGTTATTAAACCTTCACCGGCTGGCCACATTGAGTGTTGAGTTATACCTTGATGTGATGAAGGATTTTCGATTTGTGGATTACGCCTTCGATTTTTTTCTTTTAGTGTGGCATTTGTATGGAAGACGGCAGAAGTTGTAATCTAAAATAGGAAACGAGTTTATCATTTATAAAAATTTTTAGCAAAAAACACATAATATTTTTGAAAATAATTAGAGAGAAAGTTCATTGTTAGTTAAATTTTTCCAATATAGTGTTAGAGAAACTAATTAAGTTTCACGGAGTTCATCTAGTTTCTCAACAAAATTCTTAATTTTAATTTAAAAATTAATTCTATGTATCATTTTTTAACAATATCCACTTTTAAAAAATATATTTCATTTCTATCTGAAATGTTTATTTAAATCTCACTAATTATCCATAAAAACACAGTTGATCTTATAATTTATTAAAAAGAACTAAAATTATGTATTAACATTTTACTCACGAAAACTATCAAAACACTATAACTTCGAAATTTCGTCATTTCGTTCCGAAACTTCAACATAAAATAATTTAAAAGTTACAATTAAATTATGCTTTTATAAGGTTTTCTCCTATTTTCTTTTAATTTTCACTGATCACCAAGCTGTAACGGAACACATATGTTCTACTGTTTTTTTTCAAAGTTTATTTACTTTTTGATTTAATTTGAAAGCCGGTGAATTGTGAAATGAAGATTTTAATTTAAATTTTTAAAATTCACTTTGTTAACATAAATAAGGTTGATTGAATTTTTGATTTAAAAGTAAAACTAATTATTTAGTTTTTATCGAAGGTGTTATAAATGAGATGAATTGTTCGACGAACAGTTTTAGCAGTCACTTAATATATACATATGCTAAAGGAACAAGAAGTTCCCAATTTTTGCAGTGGTTTACGAAATAAAGTGGGGTTCTAGTATTCTAATGGTTTCCCATTAATACGATTATGATTGACGATTTAGTTTTTAATAAGGAAATTAGAAGCAATGTGAACCATATATAACGGGGCTATGCGCCGTTATGCCAAGGGTATGTATATTAAAAAAAAACAACGATGTGGCCTAAGCCAGAAAAAATCTCTAACTAAACAAACTTAGAGGACCATTTTGGTCTTATATTAATTTAAGAAGTAATTCAAGAATTTAATAAAATTTACAATGTATAAAAACTAACCTTAGCTGTATAAAAACTAATATTAGCTGATTGATGTGGTGTTGATGACGCCTTCCGTTCTTGTATGTCGTTAACAATAAAATTCCCTTATTCTCAAATAAATCTGCAGTAATTGTGCCAATAGTATTTCTTGCGTTTTCCCAAGGCTATCTTATAGCAATTTAAAATTGCTGATCACCACCGGCTAAATTCTTCTTCCTCACACGTTTTACAGTTAGCTGTAAACAACTCAACGGTTTATAGGTATCAGATTCAAGTTTGAAATAAACTGAAGAAAGCTTCTTAATAGCCGTCACGTAAGCTATTCATCCAAATCACCAAAAACACCCAAGAAAAATGAATATATGTGAAACTCAAAAATGCATCAGATTACTCCTTCATTTTCATTATAATTTAACTTTTTTTTATGTGGTTTTTTCATTGGAGTATGCAAAATAAAATAAGCCAGACTATACTTTTCGAAAAATAGGCACAAATGCACTATACAAAAATATATTTCTTTTTTTTTTGTTTGGTAAATTTACAACAATGCCACTATTTACATCTATGTTTTTTATATATATTTTTTTTTCTGATTTCTGAGTAACATTCACGTTCGAGAGATCAAAATGAATTTTTGATTTTTCTTATTATATTTTATGAAGAAAAAAAAACAATTCATGACTCTAATTACAAAATCAAAGCAGAATTTTGGTTTTCCAATCTTAAATTTTAAATCACCAACTCGATATTGAAATAGCATTATTTCAATCATATATCACGAACTGCGTTTGATCTACTCCGTTAAGCACCGGCTTAATTTCAATTTAATTGATTTAATATCAAAAAGTAAACGCCCCGACAAATTTTTAATTGAATTTTCCGATTCAAAACTCAAAATCCAATTGAATTTAATATTTAATTTTAATTATTTTTTTTCGATTTTATATCAAAAATCAATTTTAAATTTATGATGTTCAAAATCATAATCGAACTAACTCGCAATATGCAAAATGCGTGTGGAAGTGAGGGAAATGATCATTAAAGGTATTCGTATATTCTTCTCCTTGTTAATTTCATTTTCCGTTTATAAAGTTGGAGATCAACCATATTCATCAATCATTACCATGTTATTTTTTAAAAATTGCAGTACGAAAACTTGTTTAGGATCACATTCTATTTCATTTTATTATTATCAAGTATAAATAGAAAGAATCTACCACATACAATGTGTTGGTTTTTGTTTCAGTTATTAATATTATAAGGAAAAATGAAACAGCAAGGATGACAATAAATCGTTAATAATTTACGAGATAAACAAGATTGATAACTAACACAACTATAAATTCAAACAATTTAATATCAGATCGTATCAGAGAATATTAACGAAAATGTAAAAAAAACAATTATGTAGATTTTACTTATGTTTGTTTTAACCTTAGAGTATATATAAATATAGAGAGAACATAACTTTAAAATTGTATGAAGAGAGACATAAGAAATCGTGTTTGCTAATATGTCATATTCAATTTGTCATTTCGCCATTTGCATTTCTGTTTATTTACAACAACCAACTATTATATTAAATTATAAATTAAAAACAATTAAATAATTTAAAACGAAACAAAAAGTACAATCTATTATTTTTAGTTGTGCTAATTTTTATAAAATGAATGAAAATAATTACGAGAGTATTTTACATTTATTGTGTTATTTCCAGTGATTTTATAATAGTGAATATTTTATTATTTTATAATGCAAATGTGCAAATATTTTAGTTATGTATACATCCTGAAAGTATATTATGAAAACTAGCTGGCGACCAACTTTTCATTATTGTGTAGTTTATTTTTAATAGATAAAAGATTAAAATTTATATGTTTGGTTAGAATCCAATCCTAATCTGTCATTTTTCTTATTTCTTTTTATATAGTAGCAGTGAGGGAGAAACTATTATTTTTTTGTAGTAGGTTTTTTCTTATAGATTTAAAAGAAACTCGCAATAATTGTACAATTTTGAATCAAATGAAAAATTTATGCACGTCTTTGGGAAGACAAACCGGTTTCTCTCTCAGAGAAATAAAGGAAAACAAACAAACAAAAAAACGATTTGACAGAAGATCAATCACGATTAATATTAGTTATGGTGGTCGGTTGGTTTTAACAGAATCAATATAAACGAAATTGTCAATGTTATTATAAACGTGAAACAATACGATTATGAGAAATCGTACTGTTGGAGGATCGATTAATAGGCTCTTTATAATTTATATTGTTGTTGATTGTATGGACTCTGAACAATGTAATGCATTGTTGATAATATTATGTTTTTTGTTATGCGTATTTGCAGATGTTGATATTAAAAATACCAAATAGTCATATTATACGGAAGAAAAATAGAACAGTGTGGCGATTGGATGGAAATATATCTTTGACTGTTCCTTGGTTATTAAACCTCAACTACCAAGCCATACATTTCCTCCAATCCACCAGTACAGAACCTGAACTCGTTCTGGAGAGGGGTAGATTCTCTTATAAATGCTACTGGTCCTAACTCACGTCGGATTGTGGCATAACACATATTCAAGATGCAAATGCGTTGTCGTTGCATGCGGCGTATAATTTAAATACCACATTTTCTCCTGTTTAGAGGAGAGTTTTTATAAAAACAACTGTAAAAAATTTCTACTACACAAAAAGATTCATTCGCAGTTTCATTCACAGTAAAACAAAATACACATCGTGTTATTACAATGCTTAGTATTAAAATGAGAACACATACCGTGTCTTTGTTAAACGTAGAATGAAATATAAAAACTTAATTAGCCTACCTAGGTCAATGTACACATTATACAACAACAAACCTATGTTACAACAACTTTCAGTTTTAAGAAAAAATGTATCAATTCAATTAAAAATAAACAATTGAATACCGATATACTGAACCTGTAGCAAGATGTTGTAACATCACATCGTTTATCGTATCGTATTTTACGATGAAGTGGTATGTTGTAACATTTACGATACGACGCACGGTCGGTTAAGTATGGCAACACCAAGTTCTAAATTTTTTTAGAACGTTCTAATCTAAGTCAATTTCGAAATTTTTTATACAAGACAAATGTCATTCTGCAAATTTAAATTTAGTTATTTTAATTTAATTTTTATTTTATTCAATTTTTTTATGTGAATTACATTTATACTTTCCTTAAAGTTACATTTTTAAAGTTAAATAAAATACTAAAAATTACGATATTTAAGAAAATTTACATGTAAGAAAAAGTTATTTAATTCTGTGTAAATTATTTTTAAATCTATTCTTAAAAGTATTTTTGCAGATATTTGTTTCGTACAGTTGTGAAAATTTATTAAAATCAACGATTCCAAGATTAAGAACAATACCATTTAAATTTAATTAAATAATTAAATAATTATTTAAATTTAATTAAATAATTTGCAAGCCAAATATCATATCATACACCATTTAAATATTACTCGCACTTTAATATTATGTATTTATTATAGATTGTTTTTTCGTTCAATATATTTAATAAAATTTTAATAATTTTCTTTTATTACTTCGGTCTGAAAGACCTAAGTATTACATTCATGAGCTCAAAGTGAAATTCTTACCCCCACTTTTTTGGCATTTCTCGACGTTTTAGGACCTACTGATTCTAAAAAAGCAAAAAAAAAAAATGTGTGTCTGTCTGTCGGCCGTCCGTCCGGCCGTCACAACCGACGAAATCTAGAAAACCGCTGGACGGATTTCAAAATTTTTTTTTCTATAAATAGGTTTACTCAATGGGAAGAGCCGAAAGGACGATGTGTTCGATAACTGTACCGGAAGTGTGTCAAAAAAATCGTCAAGTGTGTCAAAACAAGGAAATTTTCATATTTTTTGCTTAAAAAACGTTCATTTTAAGTGATTACGAGTAGGAACATTGAATTTGGAGAAATCTTGATGGTCGGGATTGGTATGTGAGACCAAAATCTAGATTATTGCATTATAAGTTTGTCAAAAAAATGTTGTCAAATGTGTCAAAAGAAAGATTTTTATTTATTTTTTTACCTAATTTTTTGAACAAAAAAATATAATTTATTGTTTGTTTGAAATGAAGTTTTATTATTATTATTGAGAATTATGGCATTAAAGTTTGTCAAAAAAATGTTGTCAAGTGTGTCAAAAGAAAGATTTTTATTTATTTTTTCACACAATTTTTTGGAAAAAAATTAAAATCAATTGTTTGTTTGAAATGAAGTTTTATTATTATTATTGAGAATTATGGCATTATAAGTTTGTCAACAAATGTTGTCAAGTGTGTCAAAAGAAAGATTTTTATTTATTTTTTTACCTAATTTTTTGAAAAAAAAAAAAAAAACTATAATTTATTGTTTGTTTGAAATGAAGTTTTATTATTATTATAGAGAATTATGGCATTATAAGTTTGTCAAAAAATAATGTCAAGTGTGTCAAAAAATGATTTCATTTATTTTTAGCCAAGTTTTTTTAAAAGAAAATGTAGCTGTTTTTATGACGTAAATGTAATTTAAAATGAAATTGGACATGGAAATTTTTGAATTTGTTATAGTTTTTGAAATAGTTTTGGAATTTTGAACAAGATGTATTTTTGATTTTGTAATAATTTTTGCAATATTTTTAGAATTTTGAAAAAGTTTGAATTTGTAAGAATTTTTGAAATATTATTGGAACTTAGAAAAAATTTAAATATTTCATTTTATTCTAATTTTTGGAATATTTTTGGAATATTGAAAAAGTTTGATTTTATTTAATTTTTACAATATTTTTGGAATTTTAATTATAATTTTCCGGCAACGTATTGATGTTTCGTGTTAGTTTTGTAATAAATTTCTACAGAGATAAAAAAATACTTGTACTTTAACAAAGAGTTATCTTTGATATACGTCGCAGCCCCAAACTAAAAACCATGTCCTCATAAAAGTTTTTTGCCGAAAACTATATCAAAATCCTTAACCCAGACTGAAGTCTTGATATCTCAGAGCTGTGAGATTTCAGCCTCTCCATATTTTTCTGTTTGTGTTTTTAATTATTGTCAAAACAAACTGTAAAAACTCAATCTATCGTAAAACAAAACTTTATCACTAACAAAATTCATTGTGATAGGATAGATTATCGTATTTACGAGTCGTTTTGTGTTACAGCATACTGATTAGCGTAAAATACGATAGAATCGTCAAAAGTGATGTTATAACATCTTGCCACTGTTTTTGATGTATAGGGACCGCATAAAAAATGCATAAATCGCATACGTTTTCTTATGGTGTACCAAAAAATCGCACACAAAACATTTTACAAAAAAAAAATGCACCGCAAAAACAGGTTTTCAGTGTATGTTCGAGCAAATCAAATTATAGTGTAAATTGAATGCAAGCGAATTTTAAGAGGAAATAGGGGAATTTTTTTTGACACTGTGCTTTACTGGTTGTTACTACAATCAATCATTGGAATGTCTTAAGCAGTTTACGGAATAAACTATAGTTAAATAGTATTGTTGCTGTACTAATTATAGCAGAAGTTTTGAATGGTTAAACGCGTTCTATACTTAATTATATGGAACGCTTTAACTTTCTGATAGATACTTCTTCCATAAAAGTTCAAATCATATTCTTGTATGTGTAGTATTGGGCGGATCGTTTACCCCGAAATATAGAGAGTTATATTCACATATTTAAAAGTGTGTTGGTTATGTTAAATTTCAATCATATTTTTTATAACGAAATAAAAAAAATTATTCACGATTAATTATTTGTTTCGTTTTTTGATTTTTCACATTTATGTTTTCGATTTGCATCGGCGATTATCTTGTTTATCATGCATCACAATATTATAGTGTTAAAGACCTCTTTTTTTTAATTGAATACAACAAATAGTTATTTGTTTTTCATTAACTATTTTGATATGAGTTTTAGTGTCGTTTATGGCTTTATGTATATTGTTGCCGAACGAAACAGTTGTGAAAATTCATTGAGGTTACTATAATATTGGTATGATTACCACGACATCCATTTTCCGATGTCGTTTATTATGTTCTTGTTTAATTCTTATTATGGTTTACCTCGTGAAATAAACTTGCAGTATAACAAATCTGCTTCCGCTGAATTATGTCAAACGATTGTTATGTAGCATACAAATATAGTTCTTATTCAGGAACCATGGGTAAATAAAAATCATATACTTGGCCTGAATTGTAAACAGCGCAGGGTGTTTGTCGGTACACATACGGAAAACTCTCGTTCGTGCGTTTACTTGTCGAATGACATATTCGGTATACTTATACCCCAATGTAGTGGCAAAGATGTCGTTGCTGTTAAAGTTACGGTAAAGATCGAGGGTGTTGATACTGACGTAGTATTTGCATCCATGTATCTAAATCCATGTATCTAAATAGCATCCATGTATTATAGTACCATTCCAACCCAAGATCTTGGTAAAGTGGTTGAGTTCTGCAGTAACAAGAACCTGCCCTTGGTTTTGAGGTGCGATGCAAATGCGCTTCATGGAATTTATTGCAGTTATTCATGGTACAAATCTAGATAAGGAGAATCTAGATAAGGAGATCTCTAAATAAGGAAAATGCTTCCACTTTTTCAATTGCAATTAGAGAGGAAGTAATTGACATTGCCCTCACTAGCCTAGTTTTGGCTAAAAGGATTGGAAATCAGAGAGTATCGCAATATATTCTCACGTTAGACAAAAGGCAGTTCTAGAAATTTCAAATTTACTGATTAGGACGTGTACAAACCTTCTTAACCAAATGTTTCTGGACTTTGATTCGTCAAAGTGTACACAAGACATTGACACAAGACACAAGACACAAGACATGTTGCGAATCGGATTCAAGGGTGTATGTTCAAGCCAACTATAGTGAAGCCAAGTCATTTCGGTCAATAAGTCTCAACTCCATTGTCCTCAAAACTCTGGAAAGAGTGGTTGACCGTTATATAAGAGACACGCCCTTACTACAGTTTCCACTAAGTACCAATCAGCATGCATACAAGATTGGAAAATCGGTAGAAACAGCTGCGCATTATGTGGTGACTAAATTGAAAGAGCGCTTGATGCCAAAAAATTCGCTTTGGGTGTTTTTTTAGATATTGAAGGTGCTTTTGACAATACCACTTTCGAATCAACCAGGACTACAGCAACGCAATACATTGAATTAGTAGCACGATCTCAAGTTGGATTGTGTCTGTGTTGAGCTGCCGCATTTCCTTTGTTGAAATGGGTAATACTACTGTTTCAGTCGACAGGGTGGTGTTCTCTTATCTCTTCTCTGAACTTTAGTAGTTGATAGTCTTCTTAAGAGTAAAACTAGTAATTAAATCATTTAACTTAAATTTATTATTATTTATCATTTCTAGAATACATTTCAACATGAAATAAATTATATGTATTTAATATTTATATATAAAAATCACGGTATTAAAATAATAACGGTATTAAATAATATACAAGTAATTAAATAATTGTAAACATTTTTTTAAAATTTAAATAATTTCAATAATAATAAAATCAAATTAAATTGAGTCTGTAAAGACCACGATACACTATTTTCTTCCCTTTTGCTGCGGCGGTCATCTATTTCCAATAATGTTGTTCGAAGTGTTTCGGCCACAGAATGTTTTTTTATCCTTGATTGATAATCACAATTTTCATTTCGGTATCTCTACTCTAGTATTTCCACTTGTCCTATTGTGGTCAATTTGATTTTGATTTACGACGTATTAGAGTTTTATAACGATATAGCATGTGATCAAAGTTTTGCTTGCATTAAACATTTTATTAAATTCAGTTGCTGTTAACACATAACTTTTTTAGTCCTAAATTTTCTTTTAGGATCGATTTCATCTATATACATGGCGTACTGGTCCAAGAGCTATTGTGTTTGACTATCCGTCCATACGTCTACAAGAAATTTATAAATTAACAGAGCTTAAAAGTATTTCATAGTTTTATCTAATAAAAATTCATACTACTTTTTTTGTGGAATCAGGCATCAGGTTAGTTTTATTAACTAAAATAGAGTCTGCAGAAATAGAATTATTATCATACAATTTTGATTTAATTAGTTTACAAAATCCAGATAACTACCATGTTTTGTTCCCACTTCTCGTTGGCTGTTTCTTTTATTCTAAAAATTCATCATCTAAAAAATAAATGGGAACAACATTCACAATTTTGTTGTTTTTATTTATTATAGTTAGACTGAATTCCAATTGAATGCTAAATGCTCCCCAAATTATAAATCGTGCGAAGTTAACACAAGTATACACAAATTTAAAATGCAAATGTCGCATGTAGTTTACCACAAAATCTTTATCCGTACAAATAATTGAATACCAGAAGTTAAAATTTGAGCACCATTTAGCATAGTCTAACTATATTTATATAGAAGTTAGTTATAGAAATTTAATGCAAAAAATCCCATATAATGTAAAAACATTTCCATAATATGGAGTCTAATGACAGTGGAAAAATTCAATTTAAGTAAAATAAATAAGTGATGAAGAAGTTTCAACTTCGAAATTGTCATCGCCTCGACGGCGTAATCGATTGCGTGTCTGCCTAAGGATTCGAGCCAGGCACTGACGAGGAAGGTTCGAATTCATCCGAAACACGAAAAATGAGAAGTGGAGTTTTTTTCTGAGAAGCTTCAAACCATACCTTTGAATTGAAAAAATTCCAATTACTTCTTTACTTACTTGAGTTTAATTGATCTCAAAAATCTCCAATATATTTATATATATTATTTATTTATTACATATATTATTTATGTAATATATATATATATATATATATATATATATATATATATATATATATATATATATATATATATATATATATATATATATATATATATATATATATATATATATATATATATATATATATATATATATATATATATATATATATATATATATATATATATATATATATATATATATATATATATATATATATATATATATATATATATATATATATATATATATGTAATATATATATGTAATATGTAATATATATATATATATATATATATATATATATATATATATATATATATATATATATATATATATATATATATATATATATATATATCTATATAGAAGTACTTTTTGCACACCAATAAATTGTTACTAACACACATGCATTTTAGTAGAGGCGCCGTAAATATTTCTATTATTGCATTGAATCCCAAATTTAAGCGTATTTTTGCCCCCAAAATTTATATCGTCGCTTTAATAATGAAACAACGTATTCGCAAAAGTGTAGTTTCGAGATAATTGAGTTTAAAGATTTTTCGATTTTCTGATTTTCGTAAACTCGGCAGCACTATTGAATGAATAAAGATATTGGAAAAAAAATTTCTACCAATTAATCTTGACTAATTTCCCCACAACATATTAAAATTTCACATTGGTACCTGCTGGCTTTTCTACCTAAAAAGAGGTGAAAAGTCATTCAGGTACCTTATACGTTATTTCATATTTCATATACGTTATTTCATTTTGCATGGAAGTACGATTAAGCCTAAAATAAATTATAATTGAACTAAAGCATGATATTCTTACAATTTTTTATTTATATGAACCGGTCTATCATGTAGTCATGAATGATGCTTATACAATATTTTAGATTTACCATTTCGTGTGGCGATCGTAATGTATGTAATATATACGACAATGATTTTACCCAAGTTATTTTTCTGTAGGAATTGAAATATCGTACATGCATTTACGCTGTTTCAATATTTAACTAAATTCAAATTTGCATGTACGTTAATTATCAATATATTAATTTTCAACCCCAGTTATAAAATAATTGGAAAATGTTAAAATGCCACTCTATAGACATCCTTATGGGGAATGCAGCGCACCCATTATATAATAACAACGTATATATGGCATACGTTATTTCATTATTAAGGCGACGATATAATAAAAAAGGCCATTACAAAGAAAACCAACATAAAAAAATTTGACAGTAAAAAAGCCAAGTATTTTATTATTGTTTACATTGATTTTAGATTCTATTTTTTTCTCGAAAATATTTAAAAAAGTTAAGACTTATTAATCGAAAAGGAAATTATAATATCAATATTAGTTACCTATGATAAGAAATTCCATCTTGTATATGTTTTCGGTAATTTTTACACGTCATTATCACACACTTCATATTTAATGTTTTATTCAAAATTTTCATTTAATATATTTAATTTTTCTTCAAAATTTTTTTTAAATAATAATAAAATCAACAGCACTTTTTATATTTATTATAAATTCGTCAAAATAACACCGCGATAAATAATAAAAACAATTTTATTAAAACCAAATTATAACCAAACCAAACAATGTTTTCAATATTTTTTTTTGACAGTAGAAAATGGATAAATAAGAGAGAAGAAGAGAGAAAAACTACTTCAAATATTTTGTGTATATATATAGTAGTTTCATTTCCTTAGTCTCTTAATTCTTTGTATATATTTAATTCACAATGAACCAACATTTTTTTCACACACCGCAAATCTACCGCGTATTCCAATAAAAACAAAACAAAGATCATTACCATACTACCATATAAAAAACATAAGGTAATTCAATATTTAATGAATCAGTGACTTTGATTTAATCATTAAATGCTTCTGCTCATAATTTATTTACTGTATGTACATCGTTTTGTTAAAAACAAAAAAAAAATATATTCTTTTCATATTGAAAAAGAAGAAACGATAATAAAAAAAATTTTTACATTCGACGCACGCCAAGTAAAAACAAGTTACATATTTTGAAAAATAGACACTGAATACGTTGTTGGTTTATGATATTGCTTCGGTCTGAAAAACCTAAGTATTACATTCATGAGCCAAAAGTGAACTTCTTACCCCCACTTTTTTGGCATTTCTCGACGTTTTAGGACCTATTGATTCTAAAAAAGCAAAAAAGCATTGCATGTCTGTCTGCCAGCCGGCCGTCATTACCTACGAAATCTAGAAAACCGCTGGAGGGATTTCAAATTTTTTTTTCTAAAAATAGGTATACTCAAGTGACAGGTCCGAAAGGACGCTGTGTTCGATAACTGTACCGAAAAAGTGTCAAAAAAATCATTATGCGTGTCAAAAATAGCAAATTTTCATATTTTTGGCTTAAAAAACTTTCATTTTAAGTGATTACGAGTAGGAACATTGAATTTGTAGAGATCTTGATGGTAGGGATTGGTATGTGAGATCAAAAACTAGATTATTGCATTATAAGTTTGTCAAAAAATGTTGTCAAGTGTGTCAAAAGAAAGATTTGTATTTATTTTTTTACCCAATTTTTTGGAAAAAAATAAAATAAATTATTTGTATGATATGAAATTTTATTATTATTATAGAGAATTATGGCTTTATAATTTTGTCAAAAAAATGTTGTCAAGTGTGTCAAAAGAAAGATTTTCATTTATTTTTTTACCCAATTTTTTGGAAAAACATAAAACTAATTATTTGTATGACATGAAATTTTATTATTATTATAGAGAATTATGGCATTATAAGTTTGTCAAAAAAATAATGTCAAGTGTGTCAACAAATGATTTCATATATTTGGAAAAAAAATTTTGCTGTTTTTATGACGTAAATGCAATTGAAAATGAAATTGGATATAGAAATTTTTGAATTTTTTATAGTTTTTGAAATATTTTTGGAATTTTGAAAAAAGTTTGTATTTTTGATTTCGTAATAATTTTTGCAATATTTTTAGAATTTCGGAAAAAGTTTTAATTTTCGTTTTTGTTATAATTTTATAAGAATTTTGAAAAAATAAATTCTTTTATATATAATTTTAGAATTTTGAAAAAAGTTTCAATTTTCGATTTTGTAAGAATTTTTGGAATATTTTTAGAATTTTGAAGAATTTAAAATTTTTGATTTTTTTATAATTCATAATTTTTGAAATTTTGAAAAAAGCTTCAATTTTTGCAATTTTTTTTGCAATATTTTTAGAATTTTGGAAGAAGTTTTAAATTTTGATTTTGTTATAATTTTTGCTATATTTTTAAAATTTTGAGAAAAAAATAGAAGTTATATATATATATATATATATATATATATATATATATATATATATATAATTAGAATTTTGAAAAAAGGTTCAAGTTTTGATTTTGTAAGAATTTTTGAAATATTTTTAGAATTTTGAAAAATTTTAAATTTTTGGTTTTATTATAATTTTGGAAAAAGTTTCAATTTTTGATATTGTTATAATTTTTGCAATATTTTTAGAATTTTGGAAAAAGTTTGAATTTTTAAATTTTTAAGAATTTTTGGAATATTATTGGAATTTAGAAAAAGTTTAAATATTTGATTTTATTCTAATTTTTGGAATATTTTTAGAGTTTTGAATAAAAAATAGAATTTTTGAATTGTATATATAATTTTAGAAGTTTGTAAAAAGTTTCAATTTTTGATTTTGTAAGAATTTTTGGAATATTTTTAGAATTTTGGAAAATTTCAAATTTTTGATTTTATTATAATTTTTATAATTTTGGAAAAAGTTACAATTTTTGATTTTGTTGTAATTTGTGCAATATTTATAGAATTTTGGAAAAAAGTTTGATTTTCTTTGATTTTAATAATTTTTGAAATATTTTTAGAATTTTGTTTGAAAAAAGCTTGAATTTGTGATTTTATTTAATTTTTACAATATTTTTGGAATTTTGAAAAAAATATGAATATGTGATTTTGTAATATTTTCTCGAAACGCTAAATGGGAGGTTTTTGAGTAGTTTGCTGATTGAATCTTCTTTTCACTAAATTATGTTAATTTTTATTCGCCTGCATATTAAAGTGTTACTTTATTACTGTGGTTTGCGGCTTTAAAGTATCACTTTTCAAGTATTTATTTTGTTGTCATAGCTACGTCCAAAAAAGTAAAAAGCATTTGTATTTGTTTAAATTCTGATAAATTTTTTATCAAAGCAACCCTCAAATTCAAAATTTCATTATCCAATTAAAATAGTTGTTATCATTTGTTGTCATAGCTACACAATAATTTGGAAAAAATAATAAATATTTTGTCAAAGGTTACTTGTTCCACATATTTTTATTTTAAAATTTATGAAAATTTATAATTTTAATTTAGAATAAATAACTTTTCTTAAAATATTTTGCTTGCGGCGAATAAAAAATAGTATATGATGCACGGACGTAAGCTATTTTGGACTTAATGTGGGTGCAAATCTCGGCTAGCGCCTCGATTTGCAAACTCCACATCCGTCCAAATTCTTCAGCTTTACGTCCTAGCATCATAATGTACTATTATGATCTATTATAATTTTCTGGCGACTTATTGATGTTTCATGTTAGTTTTGTAATAAATTTCTAAACAGAGATAAAAAAATACTTGTACTCAAACAAAGAGTTATGTTTGATATACATCGCTGCCTAAAACTAAAAACCATGTCCTCATAAAAGTTTTTTGCTGAAAACTATATCAAAATCCTTAACCCAGACCGAAGTCTTGATATCTCAGAGCTGTGAGATTTCAGCCCCTCCATATTTTATTGATTGATTTATTGATAGTGCAAAACACGTATTATTTATAGAATTAACAGTGTGAGGATTGGTTGGTTTTTAAACTTTAAAAAGAAAATGTCTATTTAATAGAATTTGTTGACGATCAGTCGAATGTATTTGGTCTCGTTATAAAGATGATTGTTATGTTTAGGGCAGTGGTTCTCAAAGCGTGTTCCGCGGAACACTGGTGTTCCGCGATGCACTTTCCACTGTTCCGCGAAAAAATCAAATGTACAATCAATTCAATTAAAAATTGTTTGAAAATAAAAATCAATTCAATGTAAAATTTACACGTACGTAAAATTTACACGTTTCTCGGCTTTGTATGAATAAAAATATCTTTCGGGTTAAAATTACTTCTTGAAAACATAAAATATTATTGCTGTTATTAAAATTCTCCTTTTACACATAAATAAATAAAAAATGTATGAAGTTTTTGTTTCACACAATATGAACAAATGATTGGATAAGAAACCCGTTTACTTCTTCCGAATTTTCTAGTTTTACTTTAAATGAAGAAGAAGAATTGACGTCGCTTTCTTCAGATCGTGGATTAAAATTACAGTTCCATGAAAACACTCCTGAAAATTTTTGGATCTCTGTTAAAGATGAATACCCAAGTATAAGCAAAAAATCCTTGAACATATTATTGTTATTTTCCACGACATAACTTTGCGAAGCAGGATTTTCAACTATGATCAATATAAAGACAAACAAACGTGAGAGACTAGGGAATTTAGAAGAAGAAATGCGTGTGGCGTTATCATTTATTCGCCCCGATATCGCTGAGATCTGTAAAGATCGTCAAGCTCATGGATCGCATTAAGTTTGATATTTTTTTAAAAGTATGGTAATTTTAATTGTGCTTTCAATAAATACATATGCATCAATCGATATCGGTACATATTTTATTTATATACATATTATTTTCTAAAAGTAGCACTTGGAAGCAGGGGGTTTCCAATCACACGCTGCGACACGATTCCGTTTCCTTTTTGCTTTAGAATTACAACGTTTTCATGCAGATCGAAAAAGAATTGAATCCTCATCCCGTTTTCAAACTGTAAAGTGTTTTTGTGATTGGATTGAAAACGGGTTGAAAACGTTTTTAAAACTGTGTTGAAAAACTGTCAAAAGGTCAAAAAGCGTTTAATTGTGTTTCATTAATTGTGTTCAATATTTTATTTTTTTATGCTTGATATTGTATTTTCTTTTAAATAAAGTTAATGAAATAAACATTTTATAAATCAATGTGAAATTAGTTGTTTTGTAATTAAAAACAAACATAAACATTTTGCTGCGCATGACACGATCCAGTTTTCATGTATTTTCGAATATTTGGATACCGAAACGATCCCAAAAAAAAATCGAGATCGCATTTAAAAATAAATAGTATTCCAAACTGCAATTGTTGATGTTTTCATGGTGAATTCAATTCGAATTTGGTTTTCAAATCGTTTTGAACTAAGCATAAAAACGTAGTAAATAATGGAGTGTTTTGGCAAACATTATTCTGTTTTTTATTGCACTTTTGGTTTCAAAAATGTTAGCCACCCTCGCCCCCTGTTGTAAAATGTATGCTGTATTGTAGATGTTCCGCCTAAAAATATATCAGAGTTTAGTGTTCCCCGACTTCAAAAAGTTTGAGAACCAAGGTTAGGGGAAGCTAAGGTTGAATACAATTTTGCTTTGTATTTCGTTGCGGTTCTGTTATGATTGTAGTAGTATATTAGACAATAATATATAATTTATTGAGACAACTGTTGGCACTTGGCAAAATATTATCAATAATAAATTTATTTTAATAATAGAACACTTGTTATAATTCGCAAATCAATTAATTAATTAATTTGCGAAATATAAAAACTGTTCTATTATTAAAATAAATTTATTATAATATATAAACCAATTGGATCTATTATTTTGCATGTCAAACAAACATTTCACATGTAACTGTTTAATCACCAATTCTTTATAAACTATAAGACCTTTCGCTTGGGTATTTAAACTGATTTTGAGCATTTAGGCCGTATCCTTTGGGAATGCACTAAAGATACGGCTAAATAGTCGTGATATTGAATAAAACTTAAGTATAAGAAGAGTTTTAACCTTTGTTAATAAAAATGGTATTATCACTCAATGGTAGTTCATTCAAGAAAATTATTTTTAATAATAAATAGTTTATTTTATTTGTAAATTAAATCTAATCAAAACAATATTGCACAATTTGTAAATAATTCAAATATACATCATAAAAATCAAACAATTCACTTTACTCAATTGAACTCTTTCGTTCCACTGTATTTATGAGATCATCATATTTGTTAAATTGGTCTTCAGTATATGGAGTAGGAGGTGCATTACGTTTATGATGAAATTGTGGTGGTGGCGGTGGAGGTGGAAGAGAATGATAACGATGAGGTGGTCCCCTTCGCGGTTTTGGAGTTATTTCTATTTGGTGTGGATAATTAAATCGGGGACCGTGTGGAACATTATACGGCGGTCTATGGGGATGTGGTGATCTATTTGGATGATGTGGCCTACGTAAATGTGGGTGTCCATTTAAATATGGGGGTGGTGGTCTGGAATGATAGTGATTTGGAGCTGCTCGTGGGTCAAGATTAAAATTGGATGATGGTGGTGTAATTGGTTTTTGATCATCTGGTAAAATCACTTGTGTATGTGAATCGGATGGATAGTTTTCTTCGATTTCGATAAATGATACGGACTCATGATTATCAGGTGAAGAATGTGGTCCTTCGTTGGTGTGAGAAAGATCATTTGAATGATCAGAAGAAGGAGCTGGTGGTTGATTATGAAACGAAGGTTCAGAAGGCTCGCTATGATAAGACAGAGGCGGTCCATTATGGAATGGTGGTGATGTTGGTTCGTTGTCAAAAGGAGGTGAGGATACTTCATTTTGGAATGCAGGTGGATGAGGTTCATTTGAAGTAGGTGGATTAGGGTTATTGAATGAAAGTGATTGGTGGTCATTGAAATGAGTTGGTTGTGGCTTATTGTTGATAGTTAAGGGTGAATTACTTTGGTATATTGTTTGAGGAGCTGGAGTGGAAGGAAGTGATTGTGGATCATTTGAGTATGCACTGTAGGAATGTTCATATGGGTGATCTTCATTTTGGCTTTGGGGGAAACTTTCTTCATAGGCTTGAATCTGAGATTGTTTTTCTTGATCATTATTGTGATACTCCCCTTGGTTGCTTGGATGACCATACTGTGAATCTAGATGATTTTGATTATTATGAACTGCTACGGTTTGTACTGAATGTTCTTCATGAACAGATTGAATTCGTTGAACATCTAGTCCTGAGTGTATCGCTGGCCCAGATGATGCTGTATATGTTGGTTCTGTTGTTGAATAATCTATATGTGGGGAATGTTCTTCATTATTTTGATTGGATTGTGGAAAATAGTTGTAAGTTGGTGGATGACTGTCTGGTGGTGGTTCATAGTTTTCTTGTATTGGCTGGTTTTGATCTGAATGCGGGTGTTGTTGATTATTCGGTGGTAAAGGTGGTTGTTGATGTTCAAACAGAATAGAATGATGATTTATGTTTTGGTGTGTTTGCTCTAGTGGAAGAACTTGTGATGGTATCTGATGCTGATAATCGTTATGATAGCTTGGTTGTGGAGTTGTTATTGGAATAAATGGAGTACTCGACAGTAAATATTTAGGTCCGGCAAAATGTTGCTGTTGCTGGTTTCTCTCCAACTGTTGTTGTCGTTGTATTTGTAGGAGATTTTGTTGTTGCTCATAAAATTGCTGATGCCGCTGTTGTTGCTCAAATAGCTGTTGCTGGCGATGGTGTTCTTGATGTTTTTGCTGGTCAAGTAGTTGTTGTTGCCGTTGTTGCTCAATAAACCGCTGCTGTTGAAGCTGCTCTTGATGCTTTTGCTTCTCAAGTAACTGTTGATGGTGTTGTTGCTGCTCAATTAATTGCTGGTTTTCAAAGTATTCATGGTGTCTGTGCTGTTCATTTAATCGTTGTGACTGTTGCTGTTCACTTAATTGTTGATGTTTATATTTGAGTTCTTCCTGTCCTTGCAATTCAATCAAAAACTGTTGTGCTCTTAATTCTAAATATTGCTGAAGTAACAATTGCAAATGGTTTGCATACTTTGCTGGACCTGGAATTCGAAGCACAATTACAGGAACGCTTTGATCTGATTGCTCTCCTGATAGTGGTGGTGAAATTAATCCTTTGGTGGACAATGCGTCTTCTTGACTTTGGTGAAACTCTCCATAATTTTGATTATTTTCTTTTATTTCATAAGAATATGATTTTTGAATTTCTACATCATCGTGCACTGTTGGAGGAGACAAAGACGATGAAGATGGTTCTATATTGAATTTGCCATAATCAGAATGTTTAACTTGTTGAGAACTTGGCGGTATGTCTTGTTGAGAGTACGGATACACTTGAAACTGTGGTGGAGCGAAATAGAATCCTTGTTGAATTTGGTTATGTTGTTGATAACCATAACTATAAATACAAATATAGTAACATTATTAATCTGTTCTTGGGATCAAGTGTAAAATTCAACTTACCCTAACGAATCCTCAACAGTTCGCTTCGTATTTTTTGTGTTTGTTACATTTCCTTTTTCAATTTTAATTTTAACTTTATCACCATGAACCTTAAACTGTTTATCAAGTTCTTTTAAAAAATGTTTGTCATCATCATTCAAATCAGCAAATTTGTCCAATATTGATTTTGGATGTTTTTTTGGCTTATGAAACGAGGTTTTTTTTATTGGATGGGAACTGTCTTTAGTTTTTGTTTTTGATTTGGCGAGGCTTATTTCTATGCAAAGAATTAGAAGGGCTACCTGCAAAAAAAAAGGTAAATGTGGTTAACTTAAATCGATTAAACTTCACGGAGTTATCTTTGAAAGTAAAGTGAAATGGAATAAACATGTGTTTAGTCTAGCAAAAACTGCAATGCGAAAATTAGGATCCTAGAGCCGATGTAAGAAGTTTTTTAACTCTGAACAACTTTTGTTAATTTATTAGTCATGGGGAGGTGCCTCTCAGTCAACAATAAAATGTCTAGACTCTGTGCAGAGAAAGGCAATACGGTTGATTGATAATCATGCGTTAACTGATCAACTTGATTCACTTCAACACCGAAGAAATGTTGCCCAACTGTCAATCTATTATAAATACAATTTCTATGATTGATCCCTTAGAGAAATCCGAAACATCCTCCCATCATGTGTGCAGTACAACCGACAAACACGAGCTTCAGAAATGTCCCACCCATTTTCTGTTCAGATATCCCGTTGTAGAACAGTTTCCTTCCAGAACGATTATTTGAATAGAGTAATCAAAAAGTGGAACTCATTACCCCTTTCAGTTTTCCCTGACGAATTTGCCCCTCAGACATTTAAAGAAAATGTCCATCGTCATTTAAAACAGCTTACCTAGCTATTTTTCTATCCTCATTCCTTCCTTTTCCCTTTTCCCATCCCTCACTCCTTCCTAGTTGACATGGTATCTTCGGATATTCAAAGAGCTTAAATAATGAATATTTCATATTTAGTGTGCTAAACATGTCCAACTAATTAATAATAAAAAAATAAATAAAAATTTCAGACAAACAAAATACAACAATTTTAACAGTTTTACAAAATAATAAATAAAAATTTTCTTTGCTTTCTGATAGCGAACAACAACCGGAAGCATTGTTGTTATTTGTAATCTCAGATCGTGACTATTTTTTAAAACTTGTAATTTCCTAGCCTATCGTACGTAACCGTAATCTTAAAGAACGATAAACAAATTGAAATAAAAATCTGTAAAATACAGTTTGAAATGAAATTGAAAGTTTCTCATTGTTTTCATACGATGAAACTTTTTTTTATGATCATCTTTAGACGAGTAAATTTTCTTATGTAATTTTTTTGTTTCGTTATTAATTTTTAAATTTAAATATAAAACTTTAATGATATATTAATGAAAGCAATTGTATTGTGGATCGAAATAGCGCAAAAATGAATTAGATCTTGTGTAGTTTATAAAACTGACAATTAATTATATATACAAGACAGTATTGTATTGTGTAATCAAATACTTATACGAAAATTTCGCATTTGTGTTTGAAAATTGTATTTAAATTGGATTCCAAATTAAATTATCTCATACGAAAAAACATAAGTTTTTATCGTTTACTTATAATGTTACATTAGAATGTTAAATAGCTGACAAAGTTCTGGCAAATTTTACAATTAAAACATTTAAATCAATTCAAAAACTAAGACAACTTCACTATCCTACACCACACTCGGAGTCCTGCCATTCGATTCTAACAAAAAGCTGGTCTACTCATAAAAATCTAGTTTAATTTTAAAATTATGATATATATACTAAATATATACCATAATTTTTTTTTTCCAAAAGTACCAAAAATATTGTAACTAAAGTAGGGTATTCAATGTCGATTAACGAGTACCCGAGTATTTTTGGCTTTTTCAACATACTTGACTACCCGAGTATTTCAATTAGCTACCCGGCTAATTTGATCGACTATAAAATGTTAATGTTTGAACAAGCAATTAAAAGATCCCTAAGCTTGAATTCATTATTAATTGGGACGTAAAACCTAGGACCTTTTAAGACTTAGTGGAACCTAGGTCTCAAGAAGAATCTATGTGTTGTTGTGACACATTGTAAGTCCTATTACACCGTTTGGGAAATAAGCTAAATTTTTTTCTTTTCAAAAAATGATCATGCCGACAATGCTCAAAGAAAAAATTGTGTGGATTTATCGTTAATGAGAATTCTTTCCTCCCAGGCACCTACTAAAGGTAGCTCAAATTTGTATCAGTAATGATGAAATTTTTTAATTTAGCAGTCTTAAGCCGGGCATTCACATACAATAGAAACCCCACTATACCCGAACTATTCTAGATTTATTTTATTAATTTTTCAAATATCCGGGTAACCCGGGTATTTCAGAATTTAAATACTCGACTACCCGGGTACTTGCAAAATCGAGTAATGTGGATACCCTAAACTAAAGATTATTTAGTAAGTCCACAAATTAATTACAGACATAATTTTTTAAAATTTTTTATAAAAAACATTGTGTTGAGTGGCCTAGTGGTCAGCATGCGTGACTCGAACTCGGGAACCCGCATAAAACCATTATACACCATATACACCCATATAAAACTAATCAATTAAAATTATGTTCAACCCATATCAAAGAAAGGCAGTAAGATAGACCCTAACAATTATAGACCAATTGCAATTCTGTTGGTTTTGGCTAAAATATGCAAAAAATGTTAACTACAATCTAATAGAATATTGTGAGATATTACGAATTATTGATGGTAAGCAGTATGTTTATCGTAGAAGTCGTGCAACAGGTGATCTATTAGCCTACGTATCCCATCTCTGGAACAAATCGCTGGAAAAGCATGGTGAAACATTCAGTATTTCACTTGATATTTCTAAAGTATTTGATAAAGTGTGGCATAGAAATCTCATAGCTAAATTAAAATCTTATGGCATAGACCATCTTACTGTCTCATGGATTCACAGTTTTCTTACAGGTCGCCATTTTCATGTTAATTTAGATGGTATCGCGTCCATCATTTTCACAACCAATGCTGGTGTTCCCCAAGGCTCCACACTCTCACTAACCTTGTTTCTTCTATAAATTAATGACTTACTTATTTCCACAGTGCACCCAATCCATAGTTTTGTTGATGACAGCACATTGCATGCATCACATGCATCTCCTAAATTTTGATCTCATACTGCAGTCACTACTAATAGAGAGCTGCTAATTGATTCTATCAAGAAAGACCTGCAGCCAAATTCTGTAACTGTGAAGCGGTGAAGTGATAAAAATTTCTTCGTTTCTTTTCATTAAAAAACTTATCACTTCACCGCTTCACAATTACAGAATTTGGCTGCAGGATGGTATAATGGAATAGGGTGATCGTAATCTTGTTTCATTTAATCCAGCCAAAACCAAACTTTGCCGTCTTTCACGAACCGAGCGACATAAAAATTTCCCTATTAAGATAAACCATGGGGAATTGCGTGAGGTTGAATCAGTTAGACTTCTTGGAGTAGATATTAAAAATAATCTGACATGGAATAAACATGTGTTCAGCCTCGCTTAATCTGCAATGCAAAAATTAGGATTTTTGAGTCGATGTAAAAAGTATTTCGATCCCTATCAAATTTTGCAAATCTTTAAGTCCACTATTCGCCCATGCATGGAATACTGCTGTCATGTTTGGGGAGGTGCTTGTCAGTCAACAATAAAATCTCTAGAGTCTGTACAGAGAAAAGCAATATGGTTGATTGGTAATACCGAACTAACTGATCAGCTTGATTCACAGATCAGCGAATTCTTCTCTGAGGAAATTCAAAATATCCTTTCAGCGTGTGCGCAGTATAATCAACAAACAAGAGCTTCCGAGTTATCCCATCCGTTTGTTGTCCAAATACCTCGTTGTAGAACTGTGTTCTTCCAGAACGACTATTTTAATAGAGTAGCCAAATTGTGGAACTCAATGCCCTCCTGATTTCCCGATGAATTTGCCTCTCTGGCTTTTAAAGAAAATGACCATCGTCATTTAAAACAATTAGTATAGTTATCACATATCCTCATTCCTTCCATTTTGCTCATCTCCTTCCTTTATAGTTGACATGGTATCTTCGGATATTCAAAGAGTCTGGTGTGCTAAACATGTCTAACTAATTGATAAAAAAAAATGTCTTTAGGTGAAACTCTTGTTGACAGTCATAATATATGGAACATAAATTAATACATGTTACTCTGTCGGTAGGAGAAAACTTTATTTTTAATAAAGTGTTGTGTTATTGGAATAACAATATTTGTCACAACAACATTTAGACACAATATGACATATTTATTTTATATTTAATCTTTTTAGTAATACCTGCCATAGTAACCAAAGAAATTTAATTCAACCGCGTGCAAATATTACACGCACTCATTTTTTATTTAACAAAACAAATTTAATCAACACAAATATTTTTATTTAAAAATAAACTTAAAAAAATATTTTCACTCATAGAAAATTATACACGACCATCTCGATATCTTTAGCTCAAACTATCCAAACAGATTAGAATGTTTTGATTAAATCGCCTAAAATACATAAAAATACGGGTTTTTCCAATTTTCTGAAAACGGAATTTTTCACATCATAAAAAATTATGCGACCCTTTCGAAATCAATCCAAATAGAATACGATTTAAATCATCCAAATCGAACGAGCCGTTTTTGAGAAATCGGTCAATATACATAAAAAAACCCACAATGAAACACAAAACCTCCTCTTTTTTGAAGTCGGTTAAAAAACTAAAATAATTCAAAATATTGTAACGACTCTGCATTGGTTCTTTTCGATTATTGAGCAAATACGACAGTAAAAAGACAGATCTTTAGTTAACAAAATCTCAAACTTTATTTATCAACCAATTACAGCAACTTCCGATTTTAATTACAATAAATTCTATGGTCTCCAATTTGTGTACCACCGCTTTTTAACAATTTGAATCAATAATATTCGGAATCGTAAAATCTGTATTTACTATTCCACTAAGTTCAAATTCTTTTACTATTAGTACCCAGGCTCAAGTACCACCGATTATTCCTTATACTTGCGAATATTTATAAACACTTTTAATTGCAAAATTAAATCTGACTATCTGATATTTCATTCGCTTATTTATATCCAAAAATATATAAGTAGAACCTTCTAGGCCACACCTCTTTTTAATTCATTAATGTAAACATTTGTATAACAAATTTAATTTACATTAATTTATGCAAATTGTATTAGTTAAAAGGAGTTAACTTTTAATTCATCTTTGCCATAGTCTGAATGAAGAAAACATTTATGCAGAATGTATTGGTTATTTATGAGTAAATTAAATTAACCCATTCTGGACGAAGCTTATTAGTTATTACATTGCCCTCCATTTAGTTTTGTTCGCCCCGAACAATATCAGCTATCGCATTGGTACTGTTACCTTGGTACGGTGCTAACCTTTGCAGGTGTATCACTTTCATCTTGGTACGGGTCCCTTTTGGATGCGGTAGTTAACATCATTAATTCGTTTGATTATTTTATATGGACCTTCCCAATCTGGCTGCAGCTTGAGTGATCTTCCCTTAGTTCTCCTGGGGTTGTATAACCATACCAAGTCTCCTTCTTGAAAACCGCCACTATTTGCATTTATGTCGTACCTGGTTTTCATTTTGTCACTGGCAATCTTAATGTGGTCTCGAACCTGTTGATGGATTTTATTTATCTTCTCCCTTAGTTGTTCCACATAATCTGTTTTCGTAGATACCAGACCTCCAGGGATGCCGAACTCAATGTCACTAGGAAGATGTAGTTCTCTCCCGAACATGATATTCGCTGGTGTTTCACATGTCGTATCGTGCACTGCGCTACGATTGTCCATCAAGAATAACGGAAGATCCTTATCCCAACTTCTTTGGTTGGCTTCCACTACCTTTGACAAATGTTCTTCCATGGTTCGGTTGAATCGTTCTACCATGCCATCCGATTGTGGGTTCATAGGTGTAGTTCGTGTTTTTCTAATGTCGAGTGTTCTGCACAGCTCTTCCATCAGTTGAGATTCGAAATTCCTTCCCTGGTCGGTATGCAACTCGAGCGGTGTTCCATATCTGCAAATCCATTCGTTGACTAACGTTTCAGCTACCATAACTGCCTTCTGGTTCGGTATCGCATACGCTTCCGGCCATTTTGTAAAGTTATCAATGACCACCATGATGTATTTGTTACCTTTTGTAGTTTCCGGAAATGGCCCCGCGATGTCTATAGCGATTCTCTCCATTGGGGCGCCCACATTGTACTGTTGCATCTCTCCTCGAGTTCTAGTCTTTGGTCCTTTGCTCGCCGCACAAGTATCGCATCACCGACACCATTGCTCTACGTCGGTTCGATACTTTACCCAATAAAACCTCTCCCTTACTTTGGCTAGGGTTTTATTGACTCCCAGGTGTACTTCAGAAATACTTCCATGCAGCTTTCCCAGTACCTCTTCTACTCGACTTGATGGCAACACCAGTTGTTCCAACACTTTCTTTCCATCAGCGGACTCCCATTTTCTTTCTAGTATCCCGTTGTCCATAAATAGTGAGTCCCATTGCGCCCAGTAGCATTTCACCTCCGTACTTAAAGGTGCTACCTCTTTCCACTCCAGTCGCTTTCCTTCGGTTTTCCATTTCAATATTGGAGCCATAGCTGGATCTTTTAGCTGCTCTCTTTTAATTGCCTCGGTACACCAATCCTCAGGAGTTTGGAACTTGATTTGGCTCACTTTCATTGCCTCATTTCCCTCAGTTCTGCTACAGGACTTGCACTCCTCAATACAGGGTCTTCTAGACAAGGCATCGGCGTTACCATGGATCCTTCCCTTGCGGTGTTCAACTTTGAAGTCGTAGTTCTGCAAGATCTCTATCCATCTTGCTGCTTGTCATTCAGGAAATTTGAATTGTAATAACCATTTTAGAGCAGCATGGTCCGTGCGAATCAGGAATGGTTGTCCACACAAATACTTGTGGAAATGTTTCACAGCCTTGATGATAGCTAGCAACTCCTTGCAACAGTAATTCCGCTCCGGTTTTGACAGAACTTTACTGAAGTACGCCTCCACTTTCTCATCGTCTCCAATTTTCTGTGACAAAACAGCTACGGTTCCTACATTGCTTGCGTCTGTGTCCAGAATGAACATCTTTCCGGATTCTGGATAGGCTAGTATAGGGGTGTTGCATAGTTTTTCTTTTAAACGGCAGAATGCCTCATTACATTCGTTGTCCACAGAAACTTGGTATTTGCCTCTGTCAATTTATGTAGACTCTTGGCGATATTCGCAAAATTCTCCACGAATCTTCGATAATAGGTGCATAGGCCAAGAAAACTGCGTAGTTCATGAACATTCTTCGGTACTGGCCAATTTTTCACAGCATCAATCTTCTCGGGATTGGTTCTGACTCCATGTTCTGTAATGATGTGTCCAAGGTACTTCACTTCTTTTTGGAACAGATTGCACTTTTTCGGATTCAACTTCATGTTGGCATTACTTATTCTTTGAAGTACTTCTTCGAGGTTCATTAGATGCTCTTCGAAGCTGTGACCCATTATAATGATGTCATCAAGATAAACGAGGCAGGCCTTCCAGGTTAAGCCATGCAACACGCATTCCATAAGACGTTCAAATGTTGCTGGGGCATTGCATAAACCAAACGGCATCACATTGAACTCCCACAACCCATTGCCAGTAGAAAATGCTGTCTTTCGTCGATCTTCTGGATGCATTTCAACTTGCCAGTAGCCACTCTTCAGATCTAATGTGCTGTACCATTTGGCCCCTGATAGTGTATCCAGTGTATCATCAATTCGTGGCAGTGGATAGCTGTCCTTAATGGTTACCTCATTCAGCTTTGTCGCACGATGTTTGTTCTTCTAACATCTTCATCTTCGGTAGAGAAAACGCTGCTCATCTTCGTTAATACCCTCTTGATTTCTTCGAATTCGGCTGAATTCATTCTTTTACTAAGATCTTGAAGTATTGCTACTAATGCGGGATTGTTTCTCTGCATGAAGACCTTCTGCTCTTCTTGACAGCTGATTATCTCTTTTATGGTGCTGCATTTGGCGATTTCTTCTCCATGATTGATGATCACTCGTTTATTTGAGAAGTTAATCAGTTGCATTGGAACTACCCCTTCTTTTGCTGCTACTAGCGTTCGGCTAATCATAATTTTTCCCCCAAAGTCGTTGTTAGCTGGCTCAATCATCACTGGTGAATTTTGGTCACTTTTATCTAGTAGCTTAGTCCATATGATTTTCTCAGATTTTTCCGGGATCTCAGTTGGTCCGTCACTAATAACACGGACCTCAGCATTGTCGTTGGTGGCGTGTAGCACTATTTCTGTATTTCCATATCTCAGTACGTGGCTTCCCCGATCTAATATAAAATTGTATTCTTTCATGAAGTCAAGCCCAATTATGCACTCATTTTCTATATCTGCTACAATAAATCGGTGCCTAAATGAATTTCCTCCAAGGTGAACTTCTTGGTCGCTTTCTCCATGAACTAGAACTGTTTCACCCGTAGCTGTTTTTAGGGTGAATTGTCTCGCTGTATCGATCTGACTATCATGAACTACATCTGGACGCACTATCGATCTTGAGGCTCCTGTATCCAAAGTCAACATGCACGATTTGCTTCCAACGGTTGCCTCAAGTACTAAACTACTATTTTCTCTTTTGACTTGTGATACCACCAATGTAGGGCATTGTAATTGAGCCAGTTTTCGCCCTTCAAAACTGGCACAATCTAGTTTCCCGAATCCGGAACGCGGCATCTGTCTTCCGGGTGCGGCTCCCATTTTCATTCTCTTCGGATGTGCCCCAACTTTCCACAGTTCCAGCATCTTACTCTGCTAGATCTACTTCGTTGATTTCGCCCAGGCTTATCTCCTAGACTTTAGACACGCATGATCACTTCCTCAAGCGCTGCTTTCAGAGGTTCTTCAGCAACTTCCATCTGACGTACTCTATCTGAGCCATACGCTCTTTTTCCGGCTTCCATTTGCAGGGCCAATGCTAAGACTTCCGCAGGTAATTTTTTCCCGCTTAGATACAGCTGATTTCCCATTTGTACATCTCGAAGAGCATTGATAAATGTATCAGCTGCTAGTTCGTCTCGATGTTCAGCGTTATAGTTCGGATATGACACATTTACCAGTCTCACAATGTCAGCCTCTAATTCTTGCAAAGTTTCGCTGACTCCTTGTTTTCGTGTTTTCAGCTGCATGCGATGGAGAGCTTGCATATGACTTTCCCCATATCTTACTTCTAAGGCCTCCATTAGCTTGCTGTAATCACGCTCTGTCGCTGATAATGTCTGCAAAATTTCAGCAGCAGGTCCCTTCAATGCCAATATAAGCGCATTTGCTTTTTGCTGGTGATCAACCCCAGTTGTTGCTATCTCAAATTGAATCTTAAATATCTGATACGATGTAGATCCATCAAATGCGGGTATTTTCACTCTAGCTGGAGCTGAACTAGTTGATGGATTGATCATGTTACCTGACTTAAATTGTGCTATTCCTTGGCGGAATTCACTCGAAAGATTGCGTAATTTCTCTTCATGTTCTTCGGTAACTTTCCGCAGCTCCCTTTCCATGTTGTTGATCTGCACTGGATATACGTGACTCAATTACTTCACGTAGACTTTCTTGCTTTGCCATCATATCAGCAAATTGTTGTCGTTGCTCTACTTTTTGTTCTGTTGCCTGTTTCTCTTGTCGAGCCATCATATCAGCAAGTTGTTGTTGTTGCTCTACTTTTTGTTCTGCTGCCAGTTTCTCTTGTCGGGCCATCATTTCTTTCATCAACGCCATCATCGGATCAATTGCTGGGACATTCTGAACCGGAGGTTCCTCCGGCTCCATTTCTATGACTTCTGTGTTTTCACCTGCTTCTTCTAAAACTTTACTCAGCCGGAATGCAAGTTCTGCCTTCGTTCCATGGATTGGAGCATTCCTTTTCCTCAACTCATCTTTCAGCTGGGTCTGGCTGAGATCATTAATATTTACTGTCTTGACCATTGTTTCAATAATCCCACTTCTGACACCACTGTAATGACTCTGCGTTGGTTCTTTTCGATTATTGAGCAAATACGACAGTAAAAAGACAGATCTTTAGTTAACAAAATCTCAAACTTTATTTGTCAACCAATTACAGCAACTTCCGATTTTAATTACAATAAATTCTATGGTCTCCAATTTGTATACCACCGCTTTTCCACAATTTGAATCAATAATATTCGGAATCGTAAAATCTGTATTTACTATTCCACCAAGTTCAAATTCTTTTACTATTAGTACCCAGGCTCAAGTACCACCGATTATTCCTTATACTTGCGAATATTTATAAACACTTTTAATTGCAAAATTAAAACTGACTATCTGATATTTCATTCGCTTATTTATATCCAAAAATAAATAAGTAGAACCTTCTACTACTCAGTTGTTGTTTCCAGTGTATTTTCTAGAAACAATAGGCCACACCTCTTTTTAATTCATTAATGTAAACATTTGTATAACAAATTTAATTTACATTAATTTATGCAAATTGTATTAGTTAAAAGGAGTTAACTTTTAATTCATCTTTGCCATAGTCTGAATGAAGAAAACATTTATGCAGAATGTATTGGTTATTTATGAGTAAATTAAATTAACCCATTCTGGACGAAGTTTATTACAATACATATTTAAAAAATAACGAAACTCAAAATCGATACATCTAACTCATATAACATTTAGTACGAGACTGAATAAAAAATATAATAACATTAACAAATGAATGACAATTGACATTTGACATACACAATACACATAATAGAATTGTATCGCATACTTGCCGAACTTAATCGTTTGCCTTTTTACTTCATTGTTGTTTGAATTTCATCTTTATTTAATTTATTTTTTGCTTTTTTCAGAATGTTACTTCCGTTCAAAAAAGATTTGATTTACTTGTCATATCGCGCCGAAAGAATTTTTACTTAAAAAAAACGTCAAGTGTGTCAAAACAAGAAAGCATGTGTTTTGCCTAAAAAACGTTCATTTTAAGTGATTACGAGATACTGGTAAAGTTAGCCGAAAGTTTCCAACCAAAAATAACAAAAATCGGTAACGCAAATTTCATTTTTACGATCTCAGCCGAAATTGTTAAAGTTAGCCGAAAGTCGATAATGCAGATTATATTACTTTATAAAAATAAAAACTCCCAAATATCAGCCGAAAAATTGATTGATGATTAATGGCCCATAGAAATCTCTGTGAAAAAATATTGTGTCAAGTTTCATGTGGAACATCTCGGAAAATTCGATTTTCTAAATTTTTGTATTAGCACTGTAAAAATCCTTCCTTTAAAGTGTTACGTCTGGAGATGGATCTAATTGATGACAATAGTCCATAAAAATATATGGAAAAAATATTGGGTCAAGTTTCATGTGGGAAATAGATATTGATAAACCTGACATATTGTTTCTTGCCGAAACGATTTTCAGTGGAAAACCTTTCAAATTGGATCTCAATAAATACCGGATACCGAGTTACGAATGGTATGGTATCTTCGGATATTCAAAGAATCTAAATAATAAATATTTCATATTTAGTGTGCTTAACATATCTAACTAATTAATTAAAAAAAAAGTTTATGGTGACACCCACTAACCAACCACCCACCCACCCGTCCAAATAACATGGATTATATTCTTATAAAGGGTGGGCCATTTAAAATTTTAAATTTGAATGGGCTATAAAAAAAAACTACCTGTAATTTTTTCAAATTTCTGGTTTTATTGGAAAGTTTGAATTTTGTCATTTAATAATGGAACACAATTTCATTCATATGACCACCATGACTGGCTCGGCAGTACCTCATCCGATCAATTCAATTTTTCAGTACATTTTCGATTGTCAAGAGAATGACATTCAATTCAAGAGAATGACATGGACGACATATGGTTTCAACAAGACGGGGCCATATGTCACACAGCCAACGCAACCATCGATATTTTACGCACTGTTTTTGAAAATCGAATAATCAGCCGAAATTGTGATGTCAATTGGCCGCCTCGGAGCTGTGATTTGAGCCCTTTGGATTTTTTTCTGTGGAGAGACATTAAGGATAAATGTTACGCAAAGCATCCAGACAATTGAAGCGTTGAAACATCAAATCGAAGTTGCCATTGAAGAGATTCGACCCGAAACAATCGAAAATGTACTGAAAAATTAGGTTGATCGGATGAGGTACTGCCGAGCCAGTCGTGGTGGTCACGAATGATATTGCGTTGAAAATGTTGTAAATGTTTAAATGACAAAGTTCAACCTTTCCAATAAAACCAGAAATTTGAAAAAATTATAAGTAGTTTTTTTTTATAGCCGATTCAAATTTAAAATTTTAAATGGCCCACCCTATAATAACGTGCTATAGACAGACCGTTGTCATCAATGCGATCCATCTGGAGACATAACACTCTAAAGGTAGGATTTTTACAGTGCTTATAAAAAATTTAGAAAATCGAATTTTCCGAGATTGCTATAGATATAGATTCCTGCTATAGATCATTGTCATCAATTCGATCCATCTCCAGACATAACACTTTAAAGGCAGGATTCTTACAGTGCTAATAAAAAATTACATTTTTTCCAGAGATTACGATGAACCATTGTCATCAATTCGATCTATCTATAGACGTAACACTTTGAAAGAATGATTTTTACAGTGCTAATAAAAAAATTGAGAAAATTAAATTTTTCGTAATATCCCACATGAAACTTGACCCAAAATTTTTCCAAGAGATTGCTATAGAGTATAGACCATTGTCATCAATTTGATCCATCTGCAGACATAACACTTTAAAAGCAGAATTTTTATAGTGCTAATAAAAAACTTGGAAGATCGAATTTCCCGAGATTTCTCACATGAAAATTGACCTAATATTTTTCCAAGAGATTGCTATAGACCACTGTTATCAATTCGATCCATCTCCAGACGTAACATTTTAATCTTCTTTTTACAGTGCTAATAAAAAAAATTTATAAAATCGAATTTTCCGAGATTTCCCGCATGAAATTTTATCCAAATTTTTTTCCAGAGAATGCTTTTGACCATCTTTAAAAGGTTGGCTATTTTTTAGTTAGCGTTGTCTCTTTCGGATGATATTTTATTAACAATCTACCTTATCGACTTTCGGCTGGAAACTTTCGGCTAACTTTAATAGAGTAATTACGTGTCAATGTTCCTGAATTTGGAAAAATCTTGATGGTCGGGATTGGTATGTGAGACCAAAAACTAGATTATTGCATTATAAGTGTGTCAACAAAATATTGCCAAGTGTGTCAAAAGAATGATTTTCATTTTATTTTTACCCAATTTTTTGGGAATAAATGAAATTAAGTATTTGTATGACATGAAATGTAATCGAACATGAAAATTTTTGATTTTTTATAATTTTTGGAATTTTGAAAAAACTTTGTATTTTGTGATTTTGTTATAATTTTGCGTTATTTTCAGAATATTGGAAAAAGTTTCAATATTTGATTTTGTTATAATTTTTGCAATATTTTTAGAATTTTGAAAAAGTTTCAATCTTTGATTTTGTAATAATTTTTGGAATATTTTTAGAATTTTGAAAAAAAGTTTAAATTATTTTTATTATAATTTTTGGAATCTTTTTGGAATTTTGAAAGAAATATGAATTTTTGATTTTGTAATATTTTCTCGTTTCCAGCACAATTGGCAAATAAATAATGGCTCAATATTTGATGTGGAGCTCGTAGCAATTACTCGATCTGTTAAATATGTCAAACAATCTCATCGACCTGGTAAATTCGGCATTATCAGTTGATAAGAGATTTAAAGAAAGAGGTAGCAACTCTAAACCAATTATAGCATAACGTTTATGTGGGTTCCTTCACAAGTTGGCATTAGAGGTAATGAAGACGTGAACGAGTTAGCAGGAACATCGGAAGCTCAAAGGGAGTTAAGACTTAAAGGTAACCTGCATGCTGTAACAAGGAAATACTTGAATGAACTCAAGAATAAATGGCTAACCGAATAGGATTTTGATATTATGAGGCGTAAAGGAGGATATTAGGAGGCGTGGAGGTGTTCCATATGCAGTTTTAGGAAATAGGAGTTATCAAATTTCATGATTTAGTTTTTGTTAAGGAAATTAAGAGTTTAAAAAAAATATTTAACAAATAAATTAAAATAAAATTGTGCTACCATATTTAGTTATATCATCATTTAGTTATATCAGTTATATCAGTTGTTGAATTCAACGAACAGTTCCTCAAAACTAACCGAAATGTATGTTTTTCAGTGCACCATGTTTAAGTTATTTCAAGTCAATTTTCATCACTGTCTGTAAGCATCTGACTGCTGTTTCTGCTCAAATACGCATAAAATGTCTTGTTGTAAGAAGTGTGGGGCTCTGCTGATAATTGTCAACATCACACTGGTACATATAAACAACATTGTTGTTTTTAAATTTCACAAAAACTTTGCTTTTTAGATAAAATAAAAAGTAGGGAGGTTATGCAATGACCTTGGATTTAGAAATAAAGATGATGTTAAGCTAATAATGTCGGTGGGTGTTGATATGCATTTAATTGACATTGAGTCATATTGCTTATCAGATTTATCTCTATAAAAATATTAATAAGTGTCATTTGCAACATCACCGGCGTTAAAACTCACAAAAGTATTTCATATGTATTAAGAAAATTCAATAAATATGTAAATATTTATACGTCTTGTATAAAATAACTGTATAAGTTTCAGAAAGGCTTTCGAAATAACGATCGTTATTATTAATGAATGGTAAATAAATGTCTATTAATTTCACCGTCTTTCATCGTCAAATTACTTCGGTCTGAAAGAATCTACAAGGACAATCTCGAGGCAAAAGCTTTTTTGGCATGTCTGGAACTTACAGGTCATAACACTTCTAAAAGAGCAAAAATATATCTGTCTGAGGTCTCCCAAAAATGTTTACTAGCAGATATGATTTAATAGATTATTGTTATATCATCACTAGTGCCGATCTTGTTATTTTTGTATATCTCGTCGATGATAAGAAATCAAATGCGTCATGACTTAGAAACTAAAGGGAGTTCTTTTTCTGAACTGCATGTAAACGAAATAATTAGCTAGAATCATTAATCGTGGGTGATTTTGATCCAGAAAGGTTTAAAACAACTCAAATTGGATGTTGTTTTGGGACCTAAGATTTGAAATATATTTATATATGTTGAGAGTTGTGAGTTGTGACACACATTGCCAAATCTATAATTTACATCACTGTAGTGTTTTAATTAAAAAGAAATTAGGTATTAAGTCATATAGTGCTTTTTCAAACTATCAGATATTCAGATATATAGCCTGACTCTAGTAGCATTGGAAATTCAGATTGTTGATGATTTTTATATAGTTTGAATTAAAAACACATCTTCCGATTTCAAATAGCTTAGCATTAGATGATTACTCAAAACCACAAAATTATTATTTTATAACAAGTGCAAAAAATTTGCATTTTACTAAATTTCGATGGTTGTTCATGATAAAGACGAAAGGTACATCTGGTTTTAAAAAAAATTAAATATTTTTATAATTTTTGCAACAACAAGTGTTTTTCAATTTCATTACATTATCAAGCCATTTTATTTATGTGGCATGAAACTAAACCATTTTTAATTGCTTTAACGTGATCTTATCCGCAACTTTGTTTTTCGATTTTCTTTTGAACGCAAAAGTTTTGCATAATAGTAAAATTTTAAATACAATTAGTATTTTAATTTAAACACACAATAAAATTTTGTTTATACAAAAAGATTAGCATTTATATATTCTGTTTTTTATCCAAAACTTAAATAACAAATCTATTGTAGAATTTTATAAAATTATTTAAAATAGTAAAAGTTGTGTGTGAATTAAAATATATTATTTTGTTATTTTCTTTTATTTTAATTAGGAGTAATTCATTAATTTAGCTTCAAATCCATTAATTAGTTTAAATTTTTAATATGCTTAGACAAAAACTTTGTGTAACAGCAATAGGTTCATTCGATATTATTAAATTAAGCGCAGTTGATTTTTAATTTAATTAACTTAATTTAGTTAATTTTTTAAGATTCCAATTTTAGTAAAAGTTATTACAATTAAAGTACGAGAAAATTAATTTGACCTAGCGTGTCAAACCGGAAGTGTAAAAGGATGCATACAGGCGCGCACACAAGGGGGGGGGGGGGGGGGGGTTTGGGGGTTCGTTCGAACCGGCCCCTCACCCTAACCGATCATTTCTCACTACTTTTGTTATTATTTAGATTTAAGCATGTTTAGATGTTAACCAAAATAAATAATAGATTAACGTTTTGAATATCCGCTAACAGCTAACTAGGGAACTAGGTAGGTAGGGTTTGTGAGTTTTAATCAGTTTTCTTTGAGGATTTTATGGACGCTGGAATTCCGGTACAAAACACACAAAAATTTTTCTAAAGGATTTTTTCTTCTAAGAGAAAATGTAAAATGAATTCGAACTGCAAAATTCAAGTGATTTCCAATATGTACTTAAACTTAATTGCTCATAAAATTCCCCTAATGTTGTCTATATTTTTAACCATATACAGCAATAAATTGACCGTGCGTCAGATATTAGTTTCGCTTTGACTGACAACAATGACTGTACACTCGTGTCTTAAGATGTTAGCTAGAATGTTGACTTCAGATGTTGACCACATATTCCCTCATCCTATGAATTCATACAAAGTAATGTCTAGAAATTTAATACAAAAAATATCAAAGAAAATTTAATTTTCATTCCAAGGAGGTGACTTTGTTAAAAAAATCACTTTGAAAAGGGATAGTTCTACATCTTGTCACTCGAACTGTAAAAATTGGGCTGCTATTGATACTCTGATGTAACGTTCGAAGTTTGCAGGCTCAGGTGAAATTAATTTGATCTGCGTAGATCCCCGTTCATCCACTTCAATCTTTATTGAAAACGGATTAGGGGTTGGTAACGTAGTAAAATCGCAAACTTGAATTTTCGTGCCAAATTCAACACAGTTAGCAATACCCCAATCCATAATTGATTTTAAATCAATGTTTAATGTCTCAATCAAGCCTTTCATTCGACCTAGTGTCGTTAATCTATGACCGCGGTGAGTATAGATTAGGGATTTTATGAGACGCATGAAGTGTCATCAGCATAAATATGAATTTGGAAAATTGAGTTTATCAGCGATATTGGCATGGGGTGAAAAAGGGCCATGCCTTACCCAGAGCAGTCATACACAGTGATCATGTGTTACTAATGGTAGAGCTAGAATTAAAATTTAAAAAAATAAAGGAAGCAGTAAAGATCATAGAAGTGGGACATAGAGAGACTAAAGTGGGACATGAGGAACATGAAAACAAAAATGATAGAGAGCGATGAGTAGAGATGGGTAAGAATAAATCAAAGCGAAAAAACGCTGTTCGATTTTAGAATAGGCTTCAAAACACGAGCCAAAAAGTCATGGATAACACAGATCACAATAGAGAAAATGGAAGAAAGGTGAAACTTAAAGAAACTGAATACTAAAGAGGGAAAGTAATGAAAATAGAAGATTGAACACAGAATTAAAGAAAGAAAACAGACAGAATAAGAGAAGAGTGTAAAGAAATTGAAGATTTGCTGAAATATGGAAAAGAACTCAGTAGTATGTTGAAACATCTAGATAACGGAAATGAAAAAGAATATGAGTTAAGAATAGACCTCAAAAAGTCAAAAGTAATGAAAATAGGTGCAAAAAAGTGTTGCATATCAGTGTTTGAGAAAAGTTTGAACAGGTAAAGAGGTATAAATATCTAGGAATTGAGGCTCCAGAAGGTTGGTCTGGTAGAAAAGACATTAAAGAAAGAATTGTTAGCAAAGCAAGCCTATAGAGCAAGAAGGATGTTGCTGAAAAGTAAATTAGAAATGACTTTAAAGAAAAAATGCTAAAGCGTTTTGTGTGGAGTGTTTTCTTGTACGGTTGTGAAACATAGATACTGTCAAAGAAAAAAAGATAAGAAAATGAATGTTTCGAAATGTGGATTTGGAGGAGAATGCTTTAATTAATATGAATTGACCAATGTGAAGAATGAGGAAGTTTTGAGTTGGGTGAGAGTAGAACGTTTTCTAGTAAGGACAATTTTGACAAATTAAGGAAAGGAAAAGGAATTGGCTTGGCCATGTACTTCGAAGATTATGCATGCTTATTAAGAGATGTTTTGGAAGGGTTGGTGAATGGGAAACTAAAGAAAGGGAGGCGAAAGAGGAGAATGACTGACAGCATCAAGTTAGCTTATGGTGGTTACGGGAAAATGTGAAGATGATTACGGGAAAATGTGAAATATGAAGATTTCATGTGGCACATGACAGAGATAACTTTTGGTGACACCAGGGACCTGCACAAACAGATAACCGATGATGATGAAAGAAAGAATAAATTACAATATATGGCCATAATTCAAAAACTGTGCACTCCACAATTATATAAAAATTTGCATTGTTTCTTAAATTAGGTAAATTTTGGGCCGAGCTAGTTCCTCGTTTTAACAAAACATTTATTGTTATGAACCCTGTTCATTGACCTTAGATAGGTTTTACCACAAAAATAACTTTGGGAATTGGATCATGAACCATATTAAGTCAACGAATTATATCAATTATATTAAGTACATACTAGATATATTGGTATGTGAAGATAAAATGATCAGAAAACGATATACATAAAACACCTAAAGGATAAATTTTATTCAGCAAAATATGGTTAGCGAAATGGGGAAGAGCTTAGAGCTGGCTTGAGATGTGCTAGAGGATGGCGAAACCAATGTCAAAATCTAAAAATATCGCGGTTGGGTGAAAAACTTGCATCTCTATGTAAACTCACGATATCGAGATCAACCTGTAGTATATTTTGTAGGGTGATTTTGGTTGGCAAAGGACCTTCGTTAAAGTGATGCACTCATGTCTGCATTATTCAATTAGCAAGTTGATTTGTGAGTATGTGATAAAATTCAATAAAATATTTGGTTATGCAGATGTTCTTGTTAGAAGTAACCCAAACGATACATGCAGATATTAAAGATAGTGTTGCTACATCATAAAGAAAAAAATTTTTTTTTTTATGTGCTCGTACAAAACTGCTGCGGACAAAGTCCACCCATTGGAGATGCTTAAAAGCATTCGTGCGACAGTTCATACAAACAAATTATGCTCCTTATAAACTTAAGAAATTGGTATAGCATTAGAATGGATCTTGAACTCACACAAGCAGTTCTTCGAGACTGCAATATAATCGGATTCATTAAAAAGCATGACCATGTACTAATGTCCCCATCATACGGAAAGATAAAAAGTTTTAATCACTGCATCTACGGACTTGACCGACTGATTTAGGGTTCGGTAAGAAAAATGAAGCGCACATACTCTCTGAAATCTCCCTCTTTCACTGCCTATGTGGTTTCGTTAACCAGTCCTCAAACATTCTAGTGATAGCTAGAATCTTGTTGATTCTTTAATTGAATGTCGTAGCCCCGTTTGCATGGTGGTTCTTTATTATAAACATATTGATTTCGTATTGCAAAATGTGTTACTGAAAGCAAAACACGTTTCAAAAAGCTTCCTTCGAAGATGTTTAATGAATGCAATTGAGATTATTCTCATTCTGAAAAGCTAGTCGTCTGCCTATATTTTTAATTTTATCACACTATCGTACAGTATTTTTAATAATTTTTAATTATGCCGCTGTTAGGTTTTAAACACTAATTATTTAATAAATCCTTTAAATTCATGCCACTGCTTCGATCTATAAATAATCGTGTTTATGAAACCAAGAAATAATAATCCCATTGTAATCCATTGCATTTGTATTAATTTATCCACAAAACTATTTCACACTACTGTCACTGTTTTTTTTAATACACAGAATTTAATCTCATTTTCAACTATGCAAACAAAAAACCAAACTCACCACTAATAGCCACTTCATTTTTTATTGAAAATTATCTTTATTTTCTCAGATTTCTATATATTAATCACTAAATTAAATTCACTTCTTAAAATATAGTAACGTCTTTTATTTATTTTCATTCGCAGGCCTAACTGCAAAACTACACTTTAAGACCACTAAATTATAACTAGAGGATGGGTACCAAACATTTTCTTTTATATTAATTTTATTAACCATTTTTTTTGTTTATTTTTTTTGATGATGGTAAAGATTTTGATGCTTTTGAATATCTTTTATTTCTTCATCAACACAGAAAAAAGTAGGAAAAATTAATCATATTGCAGAAGAATTTCAAAAACTTTATGTTGAGATTCGGTTTCTTCTTTTTGTGACTTATGATTATTATCTAGGCTATTTATTATGTTTGTGATGCGGCATGTTGTTTACGCATACTTTATAGAAAGTGAGTCTTGAACGTATCATTCAAAATTAAGTTTTAATTTTTGAGACATTAACATCTTTTTCACTTTTGTTTCATTCAATAATTGATTGATGCGGCTTTTGAATTTGTAGCAGGTAGCTTAGTACTACTTTCTTTTGTCCTAAGCTATTATCTGAGGTTAACTTTTAACACGTTGTAATTACTAAATTTAGGGATTGCAAATTTTAAGGAAAAAATCAATACCGGGATTTCGAGATTGATCAATCCAAAACCGGAATCCCGGTATTAATACCGGGATTAAAAAAAAAATAAAAATCCCAATAAAATAATTTTTTCTGTACTTTAATCGTACATTATGATGCAAGGACGTAGAGCTAATGATTTTGGAGCGCCTCGATTTTCACCCACATTAAGTCCAAAATAGCTTAGATCCGTGCGTCATATGCTATTTTTTATTCGCCGCAAACAAAATATTTAAAAAAATTTTTTTTTTCGGCAAACGGTTGTAAAGTTTAACTCTACTGCCGCTAGGGAGTTAGTTAAAGTCTTACTTTTTTACTTATAATCATTGCGGCTGCAAAATTAACGCCATTTTTATTTTATATTACGGCGGCAGTAAAGTAACATTTGTTATTTTGTTATTTTTTCAAACAATTTGTATAACTACGACAACAAAAAATAAGAAACTGATTCTGATTGGATTATGAAATTTTGAGCTATTGTATGTAACTATGACAACAAAACATAACAAATAGTTTAATTGTAAAAATGAAATTTTGAATTGGAGCTTACTTTGATATATAATTTTATTTATACAAATTTAAACGTTTTTTACTTTTTGGACGTAATTATGACGGTAATAAATCATATTTATAAGCTTTTGTTTATTATAGTTTCATATTTATAAAAAATTTGAACGTTTGCCGAAAATATAGTGTATGTACCTACGGTCGACCGTCAAACTATAGACTCAACACAAAAAGTAGCACTTTAGCTCCTAATTAAATAATGTACTATTTATTCTAAAGCAAATTGTTATAATTTGCATAAAATTTGAAATAAAAATATGTTGAACAAGTAACCTTTCGCAAAATATTTGTTATTTTTTCAAAATAATTGTATAACTATGACAACATATAATAACAATAATTTTAATTGGATTATGAAATTTGGAATTTAAAGGTTGCTTTGATAAAAATTTCTAGTTTTTATAGAATTTAAACAAATACAAATGTGTTTTTACTTTTTTGGACGTAACTATGACAACAAAATATATGCTTAAAAAGTGACACTTTACGTCCGCAAATCACAGTAATAAAGTACCACTTTAAAATGTAGGCGAATAAAAAATATATTTAAATAATAATATAACAAAATAAAATAATTTAGTCTTTGTAAATCAACAATGGAGCATACTCGTAGTTAACAATTATATTGCAATTATATCAACATTAAAACTTTCAATAAAATAATTTTTTCTGTATTTAAATAATAATAATAATTCAGTCTTGGAAATTGCAAATTGGAAATAGTCAAAAAAGAACATTTAAATAATAAAATTGCAAGTTGCAATCACAATTCACATTAAAAAATAGAAAATGATTTAAGACTTTGATCTTTATTGGTAGCTTTATTCTTTATGATAACAATTTCCACGAATCGATTCACCAATCAACATATAAATATCCTGTATGATATCCTATATGAAATGAATTTTCACATTAAGGATTTTTTAATATGTAAAGAAATAAATACAATCAAAAGATATTTCGTTATAGGGATTTTTGAGTTCAGAAATAAAACACTATTTACCCTTTAATATTGAAATACCGGTATTTTAACATGCTAATTCCGGGATTTCGAGGTTGGAAAATTCGTTCGAATCCCGGGATTCCGGGATTCGAAATCCCGGAATTGCAATCCCTATAAATTATGTATGTTGAATATTTTAAATTAGATATTAATGATGATGATGAATAAATTAGTGAATTGTTTTATTTTTATATCCAAATAAATTTCTAGGGCGTAAGCTTTGATTTGCCAAATCAATATGACAAAAAATCATTGTAATCCTTGTTAACTTGATTAAGGCTTAATCGTAAATATTTTCAGTTAAGAAAGAATTGTCCTTCTATGAAAACTTAAAATAGTGGAATGACATAATAAATAATCCTAATGAAAATTAACGTAACCACAATTTTCAATTTAAATATAAATTTTCTAAACGTAATTTGCTTCCTTTTAAACGGTTCCATCAGTTGAAATTTTTATTATGCTAAAGAGACATAGAAATATCGTTTTTTTGTTATATAAAATTTCCAAAACGATAATATCAGAAGAATTAGCTTTCAATTGAAGAAAAATAACAAAACAAGATATTAGCAGTTAATTTTTAGGTAGATTTCATATAAAAATCTACCTATTGCAATGGGCTTCATCTCGGAATTTCGGAAAAATTTTTGTGCCAAACGACTATATATGAAAAGCGGAGACGAAAAAACAAAAAAAAAAAAAATTTATATATATATATATATATATAAACGATATGAGATATAACGAAAACGACCGGCACTCTCACGGTCGCATTTGTTGAGCTAGATCAAAAAAATTTTCTGTACTTGTGTGTTCTAATAATATCTTGGACAAGTTCGTGAATCAGCAAAATCCGACACGTGGTTAAGAAACTAGAGGCTTTTTTCTGAAAAAAATTGATTTTTTAAAACCGTTATAACGGCCGTTTGGATACTAATATTTCAAAAAATTTAACAAATTTAGAATCTTTGGAATCTTTTTTATCAATTTGTTTTAAAAGTAGACCTCTGCAGTTAGAGGTTCCTGAGTGGGCGGCTCCAACAAAAAAGTTTGCAAAAAAAATTTTTTTTTTAAAACAACCGGCACTCTCACGGTCGCATTTATAAGGCCAGATCAAAAAGCCTTTTCTAAAAATGTGCGTTTTATTAATATCTTGAACAAGTTCGTAAATCAGCCCAATCCAACACATGGTTAAGAAACTAGAAGCTTTATACTAGAAAAAAACTCTGTATTTTAGATCCGTTATAACGGCCGTTTGGATTCTAATATTTTTAAAAACTTCATAAATTTAGAATTTTTGAAACCTCTTTAATCAGTTTCTTTCAAAAAAAAGACCTCTGCAGTTGGAGGTTTCTGAGTGAGCGGCTCCAACAACAAAGCTTGTAAAACTCAAAATGCGTTTGAATCAACCGGCACTCTCACGGTTGCATTTGTCGAGCCAGATCAAAAAACCTTTCTTAAAAATGTGTGTTTTATTAATATCTTGGACAAGTTCGTAAATCAGAAAAATCTGACACATGGTTAAGGAACTATAGGCTTTATACTAGAAAAAAAAGTAGTTTTTTTAATCCGTTATAACGGCCGTTTGGATACTAATATTTTTACAATCTTCATAAATTTAGAATCTGTGGAGACATTTTAATCCGTTTCTTATAAATATAAACCTCTGCAGTTAGAGGTTTTTGACTTGTTGGCTTCAACAAAAAAGTTTGCAACAATCCCCAACTACAATTTCCAAAAACCTTATAACAGTCAATGTCAACCTTATAACAGTCAAAAAAATAAAAGATTTGAATAGAAGAAATTAATTTTTTTTTCTTAGAAATAAACTATTTTGATATTTTGCAGTAATTGCACGACAAATGATATAGAATAGGTTTGTGTCATAAATTGTCACACACATGTTCTGTGGTAGATTTGATATTTGTTTGTTGCAAAATTGGATAGATATAATTTTGCTTGTAGGTAGCTAATTTTCTTTTTAAAATTTGTTCGATATCTGTTTTAAATTAGTTTGTTTTGTTTAAACTAATCTGATACATCAGATTCTACTGGCACACAAAACTGTCTGATCTCGAAATCTACCTATTTCTAGCGGATATACGTGCCGCTTGGACTTTTTTTATTAAAGAAGTTTCAGAGAAAAATTGAAAAAATGTTAAAGGTTGAATAATTTCAAACAATCAAGTATATATGTATTGAATTTAAAGCAGTAGATATTTATAATATATACAAGCGACGTGATTTTATTAATTATTATTCACATTCGGCATCGCTAATGTACTCTCCCGTGAAATAATTTCATAATCTTGTTTCTTTTATTACTGTTACATACGCTAGTCACACGGAGATAAAATTAAGATATCATGCTGTTCTATTTGTGTTCTGTCATGTTATTAGTGTAGCTCGCTGGATAGTAAGTGATTGACATATCGATTAAGCATCGATGACAATAAGATAGTTTACAAGTGGCTAGTTGGTTTGGTGAGTTTAAAAGCTGGTGAGTAGATTGTAAAGCAGCCATCCAATCAACTTTTTCGGTAGAATTGCTAGTTAGATAGTGAACATGATTACACTAGGCTAGCTTCTAGTAAACTTGATGACTAGTTGATTGTAAACTATCTTAGTGTCATCGATGCTTTACATTTGGTCATGGCAACCGAAACTCTTAAATTAATTCAACATGATTAATGGTGATATTAAGAAAAATTTGTTTGATAACAATGCAGAGTCGTAACTCAAATTTATTGGGATCGCAAACGCATAATCGAAGTTCAAAAAACATTTGTCTTAAGGTTCTTAACATTTGAACTAGATTTAAGAACAATCAAATGATTTCATCAATCTAATACATTATTATTCGAAATATTTTATTTTCTATGAAAAAAATTCTATTGAAATTCTATTTATTAGGTAGATTTCATATAAAAATCTACCTATTGCAATGGGCTTCATCTCGGAATTTCGGAAAAATTTTGATGCCAAACGACTATATGTGATAAGCGGAGATGGAAAAACAAAAAAAAAAAAATTATATATATGTTATGTTATATATATAAAAATCACGTGTCACGATGTTTGTCCGCGATGAACTTCGCAACAACGTAACCAATCTTAATGAAATTTTGTACAATATGTGTATGATAGTCCAGCTTGAGAGATAGGATAGTTATTATGTTAATTAAATGCCTAGATATTTTTTAATTGCGAATTAAATGTTAAATATGAATGGTTTATATGCCAACTTTCAGATGGCAGCGTAAATCAATTTATTCAATAGATAGTAAACTTCAACTTCGTATAAGGCCATTATTAGACTATCAAATATGTTTTAGTAAAGAAAGTTTTGTTATATTTGATAGTAAACGAAAAGTATATTATGCAAAGTCAAATACGTTACCAAAGGTTATTGATAATTTTTTGCACGATCAGACGATTTTGCATGTTTGTTGATTCGTAAATAAACATAGTAAGTTTCGTTTACAAACCTTACCTTACTTGCCAGTAAGGGAGACCTCAGGGTGTGAATAAAAACGATTATTAGTTAAACAATTGTGTACGTCTATTCACTAGCTTCAAATTTAAATAACATTCATTTAAAAATATTGCAATTAAAAGATTTAAAAGCAATTAATTTTGAAAATATATTCGATGGAATTAAGTTTTGCAACAAAAAAACCTATAGAATTATGATGAAATGCAAAGCTTACTATTTTGAAATGACATTTTAAGAAATTTTCTTTAAAACATTCAAACTTGAATTTTGTGAATGAATTTTATTATTTAAATAATTTGAATTGAATTTTTATTAATCGTGCAACAAATATAATAAGCATTTTGGTCATTAAGAGTATTATCGATTTCGGATATATTAGAGATATCGACTTCGTCTCGATCTCAAAACATATATCCTCAATCGGTAAAACACTCTTACTGCCCTTAATACTTAAATAACTATTGTGGAGGTTATATATTAATTATAGAAGTGTTAAAAAGTATCGAAACCTGTAAAAAATTTAGTGTATTGGTTTTTATAAAGTTTGAATAAAAATTAAAGAAAACAGTAATTTTTAAATTTATTTATTATTTTAAATTTTTCACAATGTTAATTTACAAAAATCAATATCAAATTGAAAAATACTCTTATTTGTATTGCTAATAAAAATATGTATAACGATTAGAGGTAAAAAAATTGTCATCAAAACTGGATGAAAAACTAGGTAGCGAAGTTTATTTTACAAAGTTTGCACTCTCCAATTTCATGTCATATTTTTTTTATTGACCAATATATTTGATAGTGTGATATACGCCTCATAAATTTGGGTTAGCCAATAGATGGTGCCGTATTTGTATTTAAAACGTTGTTTTTAACGTTGAAGATTGTGTAGATACACTACGATTTGCTTTTTGAAATTGTCATGTATTATTTTTTCATTGATGATTGGTGATAATTAGTTTAATTGGTTTTTTGTTTAAATATCGGTTTATGCGCGTAGTTTGCTTTGATCAATGTTTTTATAGTAATAATTAGAGAATTCAATAACGAATCAAGAGACGCGGTAGTGTCTTGCGCGCCATGTTTTGAAAGACACTACTAGTATATATACTGTGCACCGAATAGGTTTTAAAGGTTAAAATTTTCATTTCGAATAATTTGCATTTTTTCTACAACTGTATTCAAAGTTATCAATAAAAGTATATCTTATTTAACTATATGTTTCTCATTAGTAAAAAAAAATTCAGTATTCATGCTTTTTTCTGAAAGTTTATAAAATCAAAATTTTGCTTTCCCAAACTTTTAGTAAAATTAAAATGTTTTTACAAATTTTTATACCACGTTGGTACCATTGATATGAATGTAGTAATTTAGTATCATTTTGGCGAATTTTCAAAAACCAACCAAATGTACAGAATTGAAAAACACAAAATTATGCGAATTGAAATTTATTATCCCTCAATATTGGTAATATTTAACAACAGTTAAAAAACTTAAACACGAACCCAGATTAGTTTGCAAACATATATGTAGTTGTTTTCGATAAAAATATTTGTTATGTTTGTATTCAGAAAACCCATCAAATGTTTTATTAATATATTAAATGGAAGTTGGTAATTACAAAAGTATTAGAAAAAAGAATATATTTAGAATATGCTTTCAGTAAAAAGACCTATTATTGATGTGTTAAGAAAACGATGTTGTGAAAACATGTATTTGGTCTATTATATGTAAATTTGTTATCTGAGAGAACCCAACAAATGTTATATCGATAATAAATTTTAATTTTTATTTCATTTTATTTTAGAACGTTGGTAGTTATTTTGAAGTGGTGAAAATAAATTGACTAAAATAATTTAGTAGGCTTTAAAATTTTGTGTTTTTAAGCTTTATGAGATATAAAGAAAAGAATTTGAGAAAATTTTATTATTATTTTAAGGGTTCCGTACTTTGATAAAATAGAACAAAACCCTTATGGTGTGGACTTGATTGTTTATTATCCATTATTCACAACGACTTTCTCACTGAAAATGAAAATATATGTATTTACGTATATTTATGTGGTAAGATAAGGCGAAAATGACAAATATGTGCCGATTTCTAGATTGAGGTGATATATAACCGTAAAAACTGAAATTTTTTAAAACTTTCAGTCAATCATAGACTATAAAGTTTATGGAAGACACCAATGGTACTTGGCTGAACATAATCAAGAATTTTTAAAAAAATTGTTTAATTGCGAAACACTTAATTACACATCTTTTTTCGCACAATGTTGTTTTGTTTATTATTTATTTAGAGTAAATAGCAATCGATTTAAGCTTTTATGCTATCCTCAAGAGCTTTTATAAAATTGTTATGTTAATTTTTTAAAATTATTAGTCAAAGACTATAGTTTTTATGTGTGTGTTTCCGTTGTATGTAATAATTTTATTAATTTTCGAATGCATTGCTTTAGACTTATTTTCGAATATTTCTTTTACTTTTTCATGAGTTGTTCATGTCATGAGTTGAGACCTGTTTACATAAAAACGATACTTTTATTTTTTAAAATATTGCACCTAGGTCCTAGATTGATAAAAAATCGAGAGTAAAGTTCTCTGTAGAAAACATTTTATATGGATATTAATAATTTGATTCTCCCATATTATATTATAACTTTACAAAAAACAGTCAAATCGTCGCAAAAACAACCAAAAGGCTGTAAAAAAGCCGCGCCATGTTTTTCTTTAGCTTGAAATCATTTTAACTATAACAAATAAATTTTTGTATCTTATTCTTTACAAAAACTTCTCAAATCATAAAGCACTAGTTATAAAATTTCTTAATGGCATTTTGTTTTCTAAACATCTAGCTATATTATATAATTTAAGTAATACTCTAGAACTACATATCATAATTCTAAAATATATAATAAATATGCACATTTATTAAAATTTATTTAAGCAGAGGAAATATAATTTATTTTTTTTTCTATAAAAAACCGCTCACTTTCACTTACATATTTCTTGAACAAAAACCTTGGCGCGACCTTTTCTTAATTAATTTAATAATGTAACTAAGGCCTAATTTCAGACGACTGTGAAAAGCCGATGAATTCAACAGTGGACTTCTAATTATATTAATTAAGTCAGTATCATATTTTTTACAATTTTCCTGAAGTATAGTAATCTATTTGAAATTCCCTTTATATTATTACGGTATGCTTAATTTTATATAAGACATGATTTGCTGTAAGAATATCTATCAAATGGCAACTATAACAATATAACGATGACCATGAAATAACATTATCAATAAATTTCTTTTCGTACTGAATTTTAACATTCATTGATATTCATTTAAGATTGCTATTTAATCAATGGTTATTTCAATATAATGTTTATTATGAGTCAACCATAGTCACTATGCGGTTGGCTTTATTGTCATATTGAGAAAAGGTCGCACCAAGGTTTTTGTTTAAGAAATATGTAAGTGAAAGTGAGAGGGTTTTTATAGAAAAAAAAATAAATTATATTTCCTCTGCTTAAATAAATTTTAATAAATGTGCATATTTATTATATATTTTAGAATTATGATATGTAGTTCTAGAGTATTACTTAAATTATATAATTTAGCTAGATGTTTAGAAAACAAAATGCCATTAAGAAATTTTATAACTAGTGCTTTATGATTTGAGAAGTTTTTGTAAAGAATAAGATACAAGAATTTATTTGTTATAGTTAAAATGATTTCAAGCTAAAGAAAAACATGGCGCGGCTTTTTTACAGCCTTTTGGTTGTTTTTGCGACGGTTAAATATATACTCCCGAAGGAAGAATTGTAAAATTTTAAATTTTTGATCTATGGGTGTGACAACCCCGCGTACTTAGATTCCTGCTATTTGTATATGAGTTAGTTAGAGTTATCGTAAACCACTGGCAATAGCAGTGAGATATCACAAGAAATGAGCTTCCATATAACTATTAAATATGCCGGGTGTAATCCTTCAGCAAAACCATGTTTACATGATCTTGGTATATGCTTCTAGCACTATAAGGATAATTGGTAACCCAATTTAGCTTTGTTCCTACAAATTTGAAAAAAAAAAAGTATTTTATTTTTATTTCCTCCATTTTATCATGAAATATTGCCCTTCGTCGTTTATTATTATGTGAAAGGATTTATTATTTAGTTTTCCATTCTTTAAAATGAATACAAAAACCGAAAAATAAGAAATTTGCGTCCATCATCTTAAAAAACATGATGGTGTGGAACCTAGGTCCTTAAGGGTTTTATGTGTTGTTGCGAGACATATTGTAATTCCAACTACACAACACATTTTATTAAAAAAATATTTCAAATATTTTGAAATAGCACAAATCTTTTTAAATTTTTTTGGTGAAAAAGATGATGAACAATGTCATTGAAGCTACAGTTTTGAATGGAAAATTCAGAGGGGAAGATGTACTGTTGCTACGTATTTCAATGATCCCAACAGATATGGCATTTGAATTCAAACGTTTAGTTTCCAGTGTGACTCGCTTTTGCAATGACCATCAATAAAGAACAAGGAAAATTGCTGCAAGGATGTGGTAGATTTAGAGATTTCGTACTTCTCACATCTGGACAACTGTATGTGGTCAGCTAACGTCGGAATACCTTCTGATTTGTTCGTGTACGCATCTAGACGGAAAACACAAAATATAATGTGTGTCCACAAGCACGAACAAAGAAATAGAATTAAAACGACATTTTGAAATTTTTTTCTTACTAAAATAAATAATTGTTGCAATAAAAATGATACAATGTAAATTGAATGTTTGGTACGTTTAGTTTGACTGAAACAACTGAAAAAACAACAACAATTGTATTAAATTTTTCGTTGTTTCAAATGTTTCATTCAAATCGAACACGGCTGTTATCAGGACGAGTTTTCTTGAATTTCCTTTCTTATGAGATACCGACAATATTCGACAGGTATAATGATAAATTAACAAAAGTTTTACACTATTTGGTGTAAAATAAATAAAGTTTTGAGAGATTTTTAGAGTGATTCAGCTTAAAGTAATTATTTTAATTCACATGAATTTTGCAATTTTAAAGCATTTTTTATTTTCGCTCAGAAAAACTTCTTTAAAACAGTTTTTGTGTGTTTCGTGTCGGGAAAAAATACAATTTACAATTGTATAATCACAGATGAAGAATTAAATTTAAATTAATATGAGATAATGAAGTTTCAATTTAGAAAGTATCTGAACATGAAAATCAAAATATGTTTTATTGTTGTTTCATCCACTGTGACTGAGTCTGTAAGATGGCTTTGAACTATGATGTCTCTGATGAGTGTGAGTTCAATCCCGACAATAATTACTTATTATCGGGAATAATACTTTCAATAATTACTTTGAGCAATAATTGCTCACAAAATCGCCCAAAAATTAATATTCCATTAATGTTGTCTATATATGGAACATATATGCCAATATATTGACCGTGTGTAAGATATTAGTTTCGCATTGACTTGCAACGATCAATAAAGACTTCAAAATGACTTAGAATGTTGACTAAATAGAAATATTTCTCATCCTATGAATTCACATCCTATGAATTCTAATACAAAAACATCCAAATAATTTTGATTTTTTTGGCATCACTTCTTCTATTCCTTTTTTGCATCACTTCTTCTATACCTTCATCGAATATATTGTCGCTATTCTTACTGCCCTTGCTGACCATAAAATGACATAACGATCAAAATTTTTTGCTACGTTTTTAGTAACCTACCACAGGTAAAGAAAGCGTATATTAAACCGCATGAGCACTGTGAAAATTTGTGAATCCATTTTTGTTCCGTATGTTTGTTGTTGTATATAGAGACACACCTGAAAACTTATTTGATCGCGTATTTTTTTATATATATTTTTTTATATTTTACTGATCAACTAGAGTGCTGATCCTTTTACATTCATATTTAAAAAAAAAATAGATCATTTCTCATGACAACTCTTTGAAATTATTGCTACTACGTCAACAAAATGTATACACACAAACTTTATTTATAGGCGTAGTAAAGCACGCCGGGTCCCGCTAGTATATATATATATATATATATATATATATATATATATATATATATATATATATATATATATATATATATATATATATATATATATATATATATATATATATATATATATATATATATATATATATATATATATATATATATATATATATAACGATATGAGGTATAACGGAATTTAGCGGCACTCTCACGGTCGCATTTTTCGACCTACACCAAAATAATTTTTTGTGTATGTTTCGGCAAATAATGTCTTGGACAAGTTCGTGAACTGGCCATATCCGGGTACCGGTTAAGCGGCTATAGCCTAAAAAGTCGAATAATCTAGGGTGCTATAACTTCCGTTTGAATAATAATATTTTAATAAAATTTAAATATATTGAATATTTGAACCTTTTTTTATCATTTTTATCCAGATGATAACTTTGGCATTTCAGGTTCCTCAAAAATCAGCTGTTTTAAAAATTTACTAAACTTTGCTGCCCTTGATCTAGCTGAAATGGCCAAGCTCATATTTGAAAACTTTTTTTCACGTATTTAAAATATAAATCTTTCCAAAATTTTCAAAAATAATAGTTTAAGTTTAACGGTTGAGACCCTACGGCTGTTGAAATGAAAACAAACGCAAAAGGCAATGCTTTCATCATGTTTCAGTTTATGTTATTTAAATTCATCTTAGCTTTTAAACATATTTTTCAACTATAGCCTCAAAAAATTTCAGCTTTCTAACCCAAAAGATTCCATTTTTATAAGCATTATAATGCAACCCTTACAAGAAAAATATCAACCCATTTAATACCATAGAAAAATTATCAAAATCTCTTTTGTTTTTATTTTTTTTACTAAGTTTGAAAAAAGATTAAATAAGAACAAAAAAACACAACAACAAAAGATGATTTTGAAATAAAATTGTTTGATAATGTTTGATTATAAATTATGTGTGATGGTATAATTGTAGTTGTGACGTAGTTCATTTGATCTTTGGTGGATTTAATATGTTATTAAAAGTAGTTTAAACCAACTTAAATAAAACTGTTCCGAAATTGTATTGATGGAGTTAGTTCGGATAATGTATTTAATTTGGTTCGATAATTTTTTTGAATTATTCTGTTTCTACTTATATTTTTTATTTAAACTAATCTAACTTATCTAATTTTATTTGGACACAAAACTGTCTGACCCCGAAATCTACCTATTTCTAGCGGATATACCTGCCGCTGGGATTTTTTTTTCTATTTATTTTTCTTTCTTCTCGTACTGGGGCCCTATTCCCGAATACATAAATGTGAATTTTGACAATATTGTGAAGTTTGTAATGCATAACATTAAACGGCAACGGTAACGATTTTCCGGAAATCGAATTCACAGCATTCTCCTTAAAATTTACAATATTATTCCTGTGCAAATATTCATCGTTTTGACCATTGCGTTTTCATCGTTATTTTAAATAACATAGTATATTAAGTATTTAAAAAAATATTTTGTTAAGATTTGAAGGTATACTTTTACAGAATTTGACTTTGAAAATTTTCACACAGCATTTGATCGTTGTCAATATAATAATTTTTTTCAAATATAAATAAAGTTTTGAAATAAAAATAGTTTTTTTTTTGAGTTTGTCATTAAAAGAACTACAAGTGGTTTCAGCTTTGAAACACTCCTAGTAGTAGAGGAATACTATTTTGAAACTCGAAACATACACAAAATTTCAATTATAAAACGAAGTGTTTTTGGCTTACATGCCATCTTCAAAGTCTTATAAAAAAAAATTTTCAACTCTTTCCTCTTGATCTAAAAGTTTAAATCTCTTTCTAAATATATTTGAACTGTATTTACTGAAAATTTCAGACAAATCTGAGATGGTGGGTTTCATTTTTAATTTTTTCTGGGTGATTTGGCAAACGTTTTCACTTATTTAACACCTAATTATATTATCAAAATTTAGCTGTTTGATTTACTGTTAAATAAATCAATCTTACAACAACAAGACGACCGATGCTAAACCAGATCATTTTTTATCGACTTCATAAATTTCTTTCTTCATACATTAAATTCTATTCTATTCTCTGATTTCTTCATACATTAAATTTCTTTTTTAATGTCTTTGTAAGTACCTTCAATAATACAAGCAATGAATTACATTCAATACATAAAATATTAAGGGGCTTAAATCTCACAGCTCTGAGATATCAAGACTTCGGTCTGTGTTAAGGTTTTTCATGTAGGCTTTTACGAGGACATTGTTTTTAGATTTGGGCCAGAGATGTATATTAAACATCAAACTCATTGTAAATGTACAATTTAATCTCTGCATAGAAGTTTATCACAAAACTAACACGAAACATAAATAGCCGGAAAATTTTAACAGATCATAAAATAACATAATTTAGTGAAATACACTCAGCAAACTAATCAAAAACCTTAAACACAAAGAGTTCAACAATTCCAACTTTTCAAAAACAAAAAGCCATTACATATCTACCAATTTTATGTTCAATTACATTTCATGTTAATTTAAATTTTTTTTTTCAAAAAAAGGGGCCGGATTGAATTGATTTAAAAAAATTATAACTTTAAATTATAATATTTAATTATAATTTTAAAAAGCATGATACATTTTTTCTATAAATCCTATAACCCTAATTTTTAATAAGAGAAATTTCATTTTGTAATTGTATCTTAGAACCTAAATAAATAAATAACAAAATCAAAAATTCAAACTTTTTCCAAGATTCCAAAAATTATAATAAAATCAAAAATTTCAACTTTCTTCAAAATTTCAAAAATATTCAAGATAATATTACAAAACTTCAAACTTTTTTCAAAATTTCAAAAATATTTTAAAAATTATAATAAAATCAAAAATTTCAAATGTTTTTCAGAATATTAATAATATTCAAAAAATTGTAATAAAATCAAAAATTTAATCTTTTCCGAAATTCTAAAAATATTCCAAAAATTATTACAAAATTAAAAATTTAAACATTTTTCAAAATCCCAAAAATATTGCAAAAATTACAACAAAATCAAAATTTTAAACTTCTTTCAAAATTCTAAAAATATTCCAAAAATTATAGTAAAATCAAAAATTTAAACTTTTTCCAAAATTCTAAAAATATTCCAAAAATCAATCCCAAATCAAAGATTGAAATTTCAAAATTCGAAAAATATTGCAAAAATTATTACAATCAAAAATTCAAACTTCCAACTGTCAATTTTTGGTTAAAAAACGACATTTAATCTGCAACAACTTGATATTTTCCAACTGTACCTATAAGTTGGGAGGAGTTGAAACTGGATAGAACCATATTCTATGCCCAATCATTTACATGTTCAGTTACATTTCATGTCATACAAATATTAATTTTATTTAAAAAAAAATGGGTAAAGAAATAAATGAAAATCATTCTTTGTTTGACACACTTGACGGTATTTTTTTTGACACAGTTGTAAGACAATAATCAAGGTCGTGGTCTCACATACCAGTGCCAATCATCAAGATTTCTCCACATTCAATGTTCATACTCGTTATCACTTAAAATGAACGTTTTTTAAGCCAAAAAAATGGAAATTTTCGTGTTTTGATACACTTCATGATTTTCATTTTTTTGATAAACTTCATGATTTTTTGACAGACTTCCGGTACAGGTATCGAACACATTGTCCTTTCGGCTCTTTCCATTAAGTTAACCTATTTTTAGAATTTTTTAAATCGCTAAAGCGGTTTTCTAGATTTCGTCGGCTGTGATGGCCGACCGGACGGACAGCCGGCCGACAGACAGACGGACTTTTTTGTACTTTTTTAGAATCGTTATGACCTAAAAAGTCGAGAAATGCCAAAAAAGTGGGGGTAAGATTTTCACTTCTGACTCTAGATTATAATACTTAGGTCTTTCAGACCGAAGTAATATAATAATAACTTACTTGTACTTATAACGTACTTATTTTATTATTTTTTCCCTTTGCTAATAGCTAGTACTCTCATGTCGATCATTTAATGTGATACAGATTTATAATAGTATATTGCATATTTAAGGAGGAAAGTGAATCTTTTGTGCTCGGAGGCGAAATTTACAGCGCGAGCCGTAGGCGAGCGATGTAATCACCTCCGAGCACAAAAGTCACTTTACGCTTGAAGCATGCATACTATTTTTCCTCCGCCCGCTTCAAATTGATCAAAACCTAGATAAAGATTTACATTCAATCTCTGTAAAGAATTATTTTTATTTCTATCATATTAGCCTTGCTACATCGTTTCTAAGGAAATTTTGCGTTCCATTTTGTTTGATCAATAAATATTGTATAAATAGTAAACACGTAAATTTGCAATATAATAAAATTTATTAAAGCCATGGATAGCAGTTATGAAAATAAAATAGATTCCACTCCGCCACACATCGTAGAAGCCGCGGCGAGTGTAATTTTAAATCTTTTACCAGAAAAATCAAAAAAAGGTATGAAAGAGAATATGACTTGTTCGTTAAATGGTGCAAAATGAATAAAGTTCTATCATCTTATTCAGAAAATGTCATGCTTGCTTATATATCTGAAATTGTCAAGACCAAGAAATCATCAACGGCGTGGTCTATATATTCGATGCTCCGAAACCACTATACCCACCAAACATAATATTGACATTTCAAAATTTAACCAATTGATTACCTTTCTAAAAAACCAATCAAAAGGTTATAAACCCAAAAAATCAAAGATCCTCAAAAGAGAAGAAATTAATAGGTTTCTGTTAGATGCTCCTGATAAATCTTACTTGATGTTGAAGGTAATATATTTATAAATAAGATAAAATATTATGCATTATTCTGAAAATTTTAGGTTGCTTTAGTGTTTGGTATTTCTGGAGCTTGTCGCCGGGACGAACTAACTAAAGTGACAATAGATGATATAGAAGACAATAGAACTATCCTGATAGTGAAAATCCCCAATACCAAAACCGCAGTTCAGCGTACATTTATTGTGTCAAACGGTGGAGAACGAGATCTCGATTATTTAAGCTTTTACCGTAAATATGTGGTTCTTCGCCCGTTAAACTCGACGACGGGGCGATTTTTTTTGAAATGCGAAAATGACAAATGCACAAATCGAATCGTAGGAATGAACACATTTGGGAACATGCCAAAACGTATAGCAGAATATTTAAATTTGCCTGATTTCGCTTTATACACTGGTCACTGCTTTCGAAGATCCTCGGCAACTTTACTAGCACATTCTGGGACCGACATAACTTGTCTAAAACGTCATGGCGGTTGGAAGTCTACTGCAGTAGCAGAAGGATATATTGAAGAATCACTAGAAAATAAAGCCTCATTATCTCATAAAATTCTTGGAAAAAAGCAACAACCGGATATTATCAGTAATAACCATAGCGTTACAAGTACGTTAGCTAGTAACAAAATAGATTCAGGTTTTAAAATTGAAAATTGTCAAAACTGTCAATAATAACAATAACGTTTATTATTATTCATAATAAAGAATTTTTTTACTGTATGTATAAATTTACTTTCAGCTCGGCGGGCGTCCCGAAACCCTAGCGCCATCTGTAAAAAAGTTTTTTTAATTTTTCAATTTTATAATTAATTCCATTCTTTAACAAAAAATTTAAAAAAACAAAAAAAGAAAGATTTACGTCCATCAACACCTCTGAACGTATGTTGTTGTGGGACCTTGGTCTTAAAAGGTTTGTATGTGTTATTATGACACATATTGTAATTCCTACTACACAACACATTTTATTAAAAAAAAAAAAATCTATTTGATAAATTTCAGCAAAATCTGAGCTGGCATATTTTTGTTAACAAAAATTCGAATGGGTTTTCATCGTCGAACAAAACGTCTGTCTGTAATTTAGTATATTTTGGGATAAAGATTAAACCTTCAGAAAACCCAAAAAACTCTATTTAGTACCTTCTAGAACCAAAAAAAGTTTAATAGAATCAGTTAACTTAGTTTTAGTGTTTGGCACAAAATACAAAAAAAAAATCCAACTATATTCAAATGTCTTTTTCTCAAAAACAAAAAATAACGTTTGTCCTTGGGTTTAGTATGTTTTGAGTAAATAACAAATCTGTAAAATATAAAAAAACCTGAAAGAAAACAAAAAGGTACATTTTGAGATCGCCATGTTTGAAGAATAAAATTTACTTTTTTGATACTTAAATAAACTAAAAGTAACGAAAGCATATGATTATATTATTCATAAATGTATATCCCAATGATTGTCGTTTACGTAATCATAAAACATTTTAATTATCTTATTAATTAATAACGATTATTCAACGATAAATATGCAAATTACCACGAAAAAAGGGATTTTTTCAGGGTATCGTTTTTACTTTTTCAAAGTACGGAACCCTAAAAATTAGTATGTTTTTAATGAAAAATATAGCGAAGCTTTAAATACTAATAATTATATTTACTAAAGCGCTGGGAATAAGAAGGGGTAGAAACAAACAAAGCTTAACTTATGAAACATTACACTGTTTTTGAATTTTCGTCAAAAACGGGCTATTTTTAGTATCTGCAAACCATTGAAATTTTTAGTACTCTGTCTACCCACTAGGTTCCGACCTTGACAAATGTCCGAGTTTGACAAATTTTTAACGAACCCTTATTAACGCAAGTGTCAAATAATTATATTTCTGCATTTTTAAGGAATGGGAGTGAAAAGCACTTAATTTAAGAAACATTGCATTTTTCTATAAAATTTTGTTGTGCACAGGTTTTGAATTTTTGTGCAAGTTTAATTTTAAGTATGATGTAGTCACTATCGCATCACACCGCAACATTCTACTCGTCCCCAAATCAGTCATTTTGTGCGCTACAGCAACAAATAACAATTAAAATATTCTAGTTCTCAGAATATGTTTATCAATTTATAGCTGCAAAAACTCGCAACATTTGAGTCACTCTGATATTTCATACTTGGTAAGGGCATATTAATATTTCAACTAGCAATAATTTATTTTCCACACTTCGATCGACTTTATGGCACAAATAAGAATTACAAGTAGTAATTGTGGATCTGTTAAACACTTAACATATTACATAACTCAGTAGATTAGTTGATCTTAAATCAAAATCCAATCCGAAGATTAGTTAATACGTGTGTTCCATTTACAACATTTTCCTTTACTTTTGTACTAAATTCTGTTTTCACGTTTACCATCTCAAATGATGGTAAAGATAAATAACAAACTTACGCATCTATTTACCACCAGAGTATTTGTCGCTTAGAAGAAAAATTTCTAATATTTTTCATCAAATGTTTATACAAATATAAAATTTAAGGCTTAAATGTCAAATTTCTGTCCAGCTTTGTTTAATTGTTTTCATTTTGCATGAATCGTAATTTCAATTTTCAGAAATTTTTTAATATCTAATTAATTTTCTTAAATTTAACAAACTCAAAATAAAATTTAAACGTAAAATTTTACCAAACTAATAATTTTCTTCTACGTTTTTTAACAATATTGTTTTTCAAAATTGTCATATATAATATCACGAGTCGTCAAATAATAGTCGATTATTTTTCATAATCATTATTACGAATGTCATTTGAGGTCCCGAGTGCGCGTAGCGCACGAGGGAAATTTTTGACCTCAAATGGCATGAGTGGTAATGTTGAAAAATAATCGACTAATAATTTGATGACGAGTTATATTTAGCAGACAATTTAACGAACAGAAATAGTAACATTATTTCAAACAACATAATCCTTTGTTGTCAAACAAAATTAAATATTATTTCTTCTTAGTAGGCGCATAAATGTTATAAATTTGTAATTTATTTTTGATAAATAAACATAGACATGCAATCATTTATGAATGAAAACGGAAATTTTTACTATTTGCAAATTACATTTTCACATAATTTTGTATGTGCATATTTGTTTTAAATAAATATATTAAGTAGGCGGAAAATATTCGAAAATATTCGCTGTTCCTTCCTAACAGAAAAAAATAATCGAAACAAATCGTTTTGATTTGCTAAAAAATAGTAAATGAAGCGTTTTGATTGGACCTTATTGAAACTTTATTTTTTGAGTTGAATTGTCATAACAATTTATTGTCAAACAAAATGTCGGAAACGTGTGGTAAGAAAGAATTTGAGTTGTAGTAGATCAAAAATCTAATACACCTCACATTTATGTCGTTCCATTTAAAATTTGGTTCGAGTAGCAAGTTTACCTAAAAGGAACACGGGTAATGTTAATCATTTTATACAAAAAATTATTTACTAATGATATTCAATTTTTGTCAAAATTTATGTATTATTAATTTAAGCTTATAAATTTCCCAAACTGAATAGATTTATCCATTAAACATTATACAGAGTGAATCAAAACATTAACGCATGATTTGAATTTTGGGTCATTTGTGCGGTTAAGTGTTGGCAACGAGAAAATACAGCAAGGCATCTGATAGTTAAGCTGTAACGCGTTTTTGGTGAACGATATTTTAAAAATCATGGAGGTTCAATTTTAGAAAAGATTTTCATCTTAATGGCTTGTCGCATGAGTCACTGATTGATTGGGCTGGAGATTTTTGTGCCTATAGTACAAGATATGAACGACATTTGGATTCAACAAGTGCCACATGTCATAGAGCTTGAGAGCCAATTTAATTACTATCTATCAAACCGATGCGGTATATCACTGTTCGTGAAAAAAAAAATAGCGATCACCACTTTTGCTTATTTACGCTGAACCTAGTAGACATAACCTCAAAAAAATGATTTGATGTAATCTTGCTTAACATATATGAACTTATGACGAGTTTTGTAACATAAACTCACCTTTAAATTTTAATTTGAAATAGATTTTGTACAATAAACCGTATACAAAATTAATTAAGACATATAAAATTTCGAAAACGATTATTGAAAAATGAAATTTCATAAGAATATTTATTAAGATCAAAGCGATTTCCATTAACTGATTTTTTTTTTGAAGCCATCTATTGTAAGTTTAAAATGTAAATAGCTAAGACACTTCTTTTAAAAATAAAAACATTATAATTTAATCTTTTGTAAATAGAAATAAACTAGTTTGCTGTAGAATCAAAGCGATGCGGTAGATCGCTGTTCGTGAAAAAAATAGCAATTACCCCTTTTGCTTATTTACGCTGAACCTAGTAGACATAATCTCAAAAAAAGGTTTTGATCTAATGTTGTCTATATAATATAAGCTTATGGCGACTCGTTTAACATAAACTCACCTGTAAATATTAATATGAAATGAATGTAATACACATGACTGTAAACAAAATTTGTTAAAATATAACATTTTGAAAAAAGTTTTGAGTTTTGAGAAACTAATGTTAAAATAATTTTTAAGACGAATAAGTTTCATACTGTCTTTGGATCCATCTATTGAACGCTTTTTACAATAAAAAAAAATCAACAAATGTCAATTTTGATTGACTGATTCTGTTGTTAAGAAAAAAATTAGAAAGGAAACTGTCATAAAAAGTAAAAACTTTATTATCATTTAATTTTACTCTGATTTTGCATAAAAAAGCTAAAGCAAATTAGCTAAGAGTTAAGACCAGTTTTAAAAGGGAATGTATTTGGTTTGTAGTGTGACATAAAAACATTACATATTATAATTTGTTCTTTTAATGCGTATGGACATTTATTTTTGGACATTTGTAGGGTGAAATATGTGTTTTAAATAAGAGCGGGGTATATTATCTAGTGAATATGTTCAAAATAATTTTTTTTCCTGGATTGCAATATTTTTTTCTAAAATTTCACTCTGATTCTGCGTAAAAGGTTTTAACAAGACAATTTTTTTAAAAAGAAATGTGTTAAGGTTTAGGTGTGTAGGTTGTCATAATTTGTTTTACTGCGAATGACTGAATATTAAAAATTTTATAATTTTGGTTCGGAGTGCAGTGGAATCTCAAATTATATGTTAATTAATGTTGGCAAACGGCCTTATTGATTCCACACAATTTTTTTAAAAAATATACAACCAGTTGCAAATTGTCTCTCTGAAGATGATACGAAACTAGTAAGAGAAATTTGTTTTTATATTTTTTTAAGAAATAAAGTTATCTCAATAGTTTTACAATAAAGGAAATCTAAATTCAAATCAGTGTTTGTGTTTGTTTTTTTTTTTTTTTGTTTTTGCTGTAAGGAGTTGAAGTGACGATATTTTTTAAAAAAATTGTGTGGAATCAATAAGGCCGCACAATGGTTCAAAACCTATTAAAACACGCGCATAATTATTTTGCTCCCTTTTAAATAATTCTACATGGATGTTTAGTATTTTTTTCGTGTAAATACTAATTCTTGATGTGTTTTGAAGTATATGACATGAAATTTTATTATTATTATTGTGAATTATGGCATAAGTTTGTCAAAAACATGTTTTCAAGTGTGTCAAAAGATAGATTTTTATTTATTTTTTTACCCAATTTTATGGAACTAAATAAAATTAATTAACTATATGACATGAAATTTAATTATTATTATTCATAATTATGACATTATAAGTATGTCAAAAAAATGTTGTCAAGTGTGTCAAAAGAAAGACTTTTATTTATTTTTTTACCCAATTTTATGGAAAAAAATAAAATTAATTATTTGTATGACATAAAATTTTATTATTATTATTGAGAATTGTGGCATTATAAGTTTGTCAAAAAAATGTTGTCAAGTGTGTCAAAAGAAAGATTTTTATTTATTTTTTTACCCAATTTTATGGAAAAAATAAACTTATTTAATTATATGACATGAAATTTAATTATTATTATTCATAACTATGGCATTATAAGTATGTCAAGAAAATGTTGTCAAGTGTGTCAAAAGAAAGATTTTTATTTATTTTTTTACCCAATTTTATAGAACAAATTAAAATTAATTATTTATATGACATGAAATTTTATTATTACTATTGAGAATTATGGCATTATAAGTTTGTCAAAAAATGTTGTCAAGTGTGTCAAAAGAAAGATTTTTATTTATTTTTTTACCCAATGTTAATTTTAATTTTCATTTTGTATATAATACATTAAATAAAAGTCTTAACTGTCACTGAGGTTTCGTGATGGTTCTGCACTTCTCTCGATTCAGTCGATCGTATAATTCTAATCTCTAATCCGTTTGTCACTCGTAAGTATTTCAAACATGTAGGTAGAACACATAATTATTTGGAAATAATTTGTTTTACACTCGTTTCTACTTGACACAGGATATCACTTCTTTTTGTACTGAACAGATAGTTTTGACTATTAAACTTTAAACTGCACCTTTTTCACGAACTAAAATTTACATTGTTGATGTTTTTGTAGCTCACAATTACTTCTTGCATGATTTGTGGGACACTCTTTAAATTAATCAATTGGTCTGGTTATATTATTACAATCATTTTCTCAATGTCATACGTTGGTATTTCAGGTATCTAGTTTTAATTATTTCTGTTGAAAGTTATGAAAGTTTGCAGCCGTTTTTATTAAACTTTTCTTCACATGTTTGTTTGAACCATAAAACAAAAAAAATTCAAATTTGATGTATATACATCGAATTTAATCCCGTTTTATGAATTAATAACAAAAAAAACAAAAAAAAAATTAGCATCTTAAACTCATAAGTAATTAAAATTCAGAATAATATTACTTTTGTCATTTTTCGTTTCAAGAAAAGTGAAAATACAAGTGTCTGCTACTAAATACAAATTTCCCTACTAATTTTGAAAGAGATTTTAAAAGTAATTGATGCTATCAAAATTGATTTATAAATGAATAAAATCATAATAAATTAAAGAATAAGAGTGGCTGGCCTATTTTGAGCTAATAACTAAGAAGAAGGATCATTTTTGCTCTTTCTTTTACTACAAATTAAATATGGTTATTTTGATTGAAAGGGATTTTGCTAATGTTTCAAGGGGGTTTGCTAAATTACAAATATTTTTAAACATTAAGAAGCAACATAATTTAAGATAAAAATGTAAAAAAAGCTGAATAGCCTGTTTATATAAATCAATTTAATTTTTTTTTTGGAGTAACTCCCCAAGAAACGATTGATGTAAAAGATTATAGATTTGGCGTCATCAACAATTTCGGGTGACTCCTATCCATAAATATTTAAAAAAGTTACTTAAGGTCCGTGTGGACCCAGGTCTTAAAAGTTATCCATGTGTTATTGCGACACATCCCGGGTAGGAACTGCCAATATTAAACAACGAATCAATCTCGGGCTCGTTTTGGCGAGCTAAGGCTTGGCTAGTTAACTTTTTTTGGGCTGAAAATGTAATGATACGGAGTTTCAAATGCCGTATGGTCTTCATTTTTTTTTTAAATGGTAGCTCGAATATATGTAAAATGGCGGGTTTCCCTGCGAAATTGTTTTTTTTTTTCATTAATTAATGAATAACTCAGTAGCTGAATTGTGAAACTATTGTTTGCACTTTACTGTAAAAACGCGATTTTTCACATAGTAGTTGATTAAAAGCTTATACAGCATTTAGCAGCTGAAGTTCAAAAACTTATTTTACGAGCACTATATGAACGAGCACTCTAATTGGTTTTGGGATTGGTCTTATATCTCGTTTTTGCAAGATAATTTAGTTGTGCGAGCATTCATTACATTTATTTATATATTAAAAATTATATCATACGAAAATCAAAGCCTCTAAAAGTAAGCTCTATAAAACTTTAAACGTAGTTTGTTGTTTTCAAAACATGTTATTACGAAACAAAGGAAAGCAATAATAATTGATAAATTTTCATTAATTTTGTAATACACTACTATAATAAATTATTATACCGATTATTACATGCTGATAAAATCTTTTGATATTTAAATATACGTTCAACACCTGTTAACCTGAAACGGTTTGTTTTAGTCTCTAGTGGATTGAAAAACTTATTTGATAAAATATCCAACAGCTAAGCGTTTTTTGTTTACTATGTGGCTTATATAATCGAAACACTTAGGTTTTTGAGAATCATTCATATAAGTATCATTGTGTAATTATTATATTATTTGTTACTTTAGTTTCTAAAATTAACATTGGAACGTAAGACAAATTCATTCTTTTTTTTTTTAACCTACATTTGTTAGATCATCTTCATAAATTTTAGCTGATTCTTCTTAAAAATAAATTAAAATAGAAAAATCGAGTACTTACTATTATTGCTGAAAAATATTAGTTAGAAAATTTTTTGCCTTAGTTTTATTTTAATTTAACCCAATGAAATTCTCTAAAATGTAATGACATCATTTAATTTGACCAATGACATTTGACTAACAACAAATAGTTATACGTCTGGTCTACTGCGATATCAGTTAATTATCAAATAATAATGAAATAACTCAAAATTGTATTTTGTTTCGGAGTGCGGTGAAATCTTCGTATAATAACATGAATTTTACTTACAAACGGCCTTTTCGATTTCACACAGTATTTAAAAAAAACGCATGCACCAAATATTCAACAAAAGACGAATAAAATGTTATTTTTTATCAATCATTTATTAAATACTTAAAAAACGCAATTCTTTTTTATTTAATTCTTTGACTAGTTTCAGTATAAACCATTTTCAGAGAGAATTTTTGCTACTGTGTAATTTTTGCTACTGTGAGTAGCAAAAATTCTTTCTGAAGATGGTTTATACTGAAACTAGTCAAAGAATTTACTTAAAAAAGAATTGCGTTTTTTAAGTATTTAATAAATTATTGATAAAAAATAACATTTAATAAAAATGATTAACCGATATCGCAGTAGGCCAGGCGTATAATTCATAAAAAATATATAAAGGTAGTGTTAGGTCGTGCAATATCATAATAAATATCACGATATTTTACCTCAAATTTTTATCTTCTAACTTCACTTCGTTGAATACTACGTCAAACCGGACCGAACAGTCCAAAGATGAAAAGTTGGATTTTATCCTTTATAGGTCACTTTTATTTAAATCATAAATTTCGATAGAAATTGGCGAGTTTTTTATTATAACAAAAAAATTACTCAAAAAAAACAACTCAAACTAAAATTTTGACGAGCACTTATCTTACAGCTAACCATGAAAAAATCCAATTTCGAATTCCTTTATTTCACCATTGTAATAATATTATAGTCATTATATGGCTCAAAGCATATAAATATTCTTTAAATCTGAAATTGTAACATATTTTAAAACTAAAAAACTGAAAAAACCTACGAAAAACAGAAATAATTTAATATTTATGGAATGAGATTTTATTTTCACTTAAAAATTCATCGTAACTACGACGGTAATTTTTAATAGAGGTGGCATTGATTTCCTTTTTTCGAAATACATTTTACATTCCTACCCTACCTAAACTACCTTACCTACTTTCCTATTTGAAAATTTTGACAAATACTTTGTATTTTGAAAACATTCAATAAATATTATTTCTTCCAAATCAAGGTTGCTTTTGTTAGTTTTAATATAGTTATTATCTTAAATTACTACAGTTAAATGAAAAGAAAAAGTTAAGTTAAACTTAAATGATTAATAATTATTAATTATTAAACTTATTTGATTATTAATTGTTATATAGTATCAAATATGTTTTTATGTTTTATTTAGGAATTATGGAATTATGTTTTATTTAGCTTTAAAACCAGACACACCGGCTGAGCTTGTGAAAGAGTACATTCTCTTAGCTGATATGATTTTAATTATGACCGTTGAACCCGGTTTTGGTGGTCAAAAACAGAGTGAAACTCATATGATGGTATCGAATCCAGATCAGTGGATAGAACCAATGGACGATGCTGGTGTTGATCAATATACTTTTCATGTTGAATCGGTTCAAACAATTGTTGCAGAAGTTTCAAGGAAAGTTAAAGACGCTGGAATGAAGGTTTTAGCTTTAAAACCATGCACTCCGGTTGAGCTTATGAAAGAGTACATTCCCTTAGCTGATATGATTTTAATTATGACCGTTGAACCCTGTTTTGGTGGTCAAAATTTATGAGTGATATTATGCCAAAAGCGGAATGGCCACGTGAAAATTACCCCAACATCAGATATAGAGGTTGATGGAGGAGTTGGACCAGAAACAATTAATGAGTGTGCTAAAGGTGGAGCAAATATGATTGTTGCTGGTACAGCCGTTATTCGGGCTACTAATCAAAAAGATGTAATATCACTTTTAAAAACTCTGCAGTAGTTTACACTGGTAGTATCATAAATATGTTATTGTTCCTAATTTTAAGATGATTTGTTAACTTGGCTGGATATGGATTTAGATATGGATATGGATATGGATATGGATATGGATATGGATATGGATATGGATATGGATATGGATATGGATATGGATATGGATATGGATATGGATATGGATATGGATATGGATATGGATATGGATATGGATATGGATATGGATATGGATATGGATATGGATATGGATATGGATATGGATATGGATATGGATATGGATATGGATATGGATATGGATATGGATATGGATATGGATATGGATATGGATATGGATATGGATATGGATATGGATATGGATATGGATATGGATATGGATATGGATATGGATATGGATATGGATATGGATATGGATATGGATATGGATATGGATATGGATATGGATATGGATATGGATATGGATATGGATATGGATATGGATATGGATATGGATATGGATATGGATATGGATATGGATATGGATATGGATATGGATATGGATATGGATATGGATATGGATATGGATATGGATATGGATATGGATATGGATATGGATATGGATATGGATATGGATATGGATATGGATATGGATATGGATATGGATATGATATGGATATGGATATGGATATGGATATGGATATGGATAGGATATGGATATGGATATGGATATGGATATGGATATGGATATGGATATGGATATGGATATGGATATGGATATGGATATGGATATGGATATGGATATGGATATGGATATGGATATGGATATGGATATGGATATGGATATGGATATGGATATGGATATGGATATGGATATGGATATGGATATGGATATGGATATGGATATGGATATGGATATGGATATGGATATGGATATGGATATGGATATGGATATGGATATGGATATGGATATGGATATGGATATGGATATGGATATGGATATGGATATGGATATGGATATGGATATGGATATGGATATGGATATGGATATGGATATGGATATGGATATGGATATGGATATGGATATGGATATGGATATGGATATGGATATGGATATGGATATGGATATGGATATGGATATGGATATGGATATGGATATGGATATGGATATGGATATGGATATGGATATGGATATGGATATGGATATGGATATGGATATGGATATGGATATGGATATGGATATGGATATGGATATGGATATGGATATGGATATGGATATGGATATGGATATGGATATGGATATGGATATGGATATGGATATGGATATGGATATGGATATGGATATGGATATGGATGGATATGGATATGGATATGGATATGGATATGGATATGGATATGGATATGGATATGGATATGGATATGGATATGGATATGGATATGGATATGGATATGGATATGGATATGGATATGGATATGGATATGGATATGGATATGATATGGATATGGATATGGATATGATATGGATATGGATATGGATATGGATATGGATATGGATATGGATATGGATATGGATATGGATATGGATATGGATATGGATATGATATGGATATGGATATGGATATGGATATGGATATGGATATGGATATGGATATGGATATGGATATGGATATGGATATGGATATGGATATGGATATGGATGGATATGGATATGGATATGGATATGGATATGGATATGGATATGGATATGGATATGGATATGGATATGGATATGGATATGGATATGGATATGGATATGGATATGGATATGGATATGGATATGGATATGGATATGGATATGGATATGGATATGGATATGGATATGGATATGGATATGGATATGGATATGGATATGGATATGGATATGGATATGGATATGGATATGGATATGGATATGGATATGGATATGGATATGGATATGGATATGGATATGGATATGGATATGGATATGGATATGGATATGGATATGGATATGGATATGGATATGGATATGGATATGGATATGGATATGGATATGGATATGGATATGGATATGGATATGGATATGGATATGGATATGGATATGGATATGGATATGGATATGGATATGGATATGGATATGGATATGGATATGGATGTGGATATGGATATGGATATGGATATGGATATGGATATGGATATGGATATGGATATGGATATGGATATGGATATGGATATGGATATGGATATGGATATGGATATGGATATGGATATGGATATGGATATGGATATGGATATGGATATGGATATGGATATGGATATGGATATGGATATGGATATGGATATGGATATGGATATGGATATGGATATGGATATGGATATGGATATGGATATGGATATGGATATGGATATGGATATGGATATGGATATGGATATGGATATGGATATGGATATGGATATGGATATGGATATGGATATGGATATGGATATGGATATGGATATGGATATGGATATGGATATGGATATGGATATGGATATGGATATGGATATGGATATGGATATGGATATGGATATGGATATGGATATGGATATGGATATGGATATGGATATGGATATGGATATGGATATGGATATGGATATGGATATGGATATGGATATGGATATGGATATGGATATGGATATGGATATGGATATGGATATGGATATGGATATGGATATGGATATGGATATGGATATGGATATGGATATGGATATGGATATGGATATGGATATGGATATGGATATGGATATGGATATGGATATGGATATGGATATGGATATGGATATGGATATGGATATGGATATGGATATGGATATGGATATGGATATGGATATGGATATGGATATGGATATGGATATGGATATGGATATGGATATGGATATGGATATGGATATGGATATGGATATGGATATGGATATGGATATGGATATGGATATGGATATGGATATGGATATGGATATGGATATGGATATGGATATGGATATGGATATGGATATGGATATGGATATGGATATGGATATGGATATGGATATGGATATGGATATGGATATGGATATGGATATGGATATGGATATGGATATGGATATGGATATGGATATGGATATGGATATGGATATGGATATGGATATGGATATGGATATGGATATGGATATGGATATGGATATGGATATGGATATGGATATGGATATGGATATGGATATGGATATGGATATGGATATGGATATGGATATGGATATGGATATGGATATGGATATGGATATGGATATGGATATGGATATGGATATGGATATGGATATGGATATGGATATGGATATGGATATGGATATGGATATGGATATGGATATGGATATGGATATGGATATGGATATGGATATGGATATGGATATGGATATGGATATGGATATGGATATGGATATGGATATGGATATGGATATGGATATGGATATGGATATGGATATGGATATGGATATGGATATGGATATGGATATGGATATGGATATGGATATGGATATGGATATGGATATGGATATGGATATGGATATGGATATGGATATGGATATGGATATGGATATGGATATGGATATGGATATGGATATGGATATGGATATGGATATGGATAGAGATATAGATATGGATATGAATATGGATATGAATATGGATATGGATATGGATATGGATATGGATATGGATATGGATATGGATATAGATAAAGACATAGATATGGATGAGGATATTGAAGATTGGATATTGATTTGATATGGGTTGAATATGGGTTTGTATATGAATTGAATACGGATCCGATATGGATTGGATATGGATTGGATATGGATTAAATATGGATTGGATATGGATTGGCTATGGATTGGATATTAATTGGATATGGATTGTATATTAATTGAGTATGGATTGGATATGAAATGGATATGTATTGGATATGGATTGGAATAAGGAATGGATATGGATTGGATATGGAATGGATATGGAATGGATATGGATTGGATATGGATTAGATATGGATTGGATATGGAGTGGATATGGATTGGAAAATAATTGTTATGGATTAGTAATGGATTAAAAATCGGATATTGATGTTACATTTTTTTATATAGACCAACAAAAAGAAATGATACGAGCAGGAAAAAAACATCAAAAATATGTAAATTCAGCAGTTTTTTATAGATGTTTAATACACAATGTACAAAAACAAAACGAACAAAAAGAAATGATATCTTAGCGGAAAAAACATCAAAAATGTAAATACAGCAGTTTTTTAGAGAGGCCAGGTACAC
>CAVNZG010001180.1:0-62546 GCA_963693315.1 Diogma glabrata
ATCCTGACAGGACATGGTGCACAATTATGTTGTTATTTCATGTGATGCGTTTGGAGAAGCATTGCTCTTATCTAAAACTTTATTGTTTTCCACACAATATATATGGAGAAAATAGGGAGGTACATTGGTTAACCACAACAGAGACCTGTGCTGTAGTAAGGTTATTGAAACTGGAGGACGTCCGGGACCCAGTCCGTACTAGTAATCAAGCAACCCTTTGACCATGCTAAGCTTTCAGCGTACTTGTCTACTTTTGCTTTGGGTTTTGGACTTGATATTGACTTCGATTCTCACCGAGGACCTAACGACATGGGTGACCCTACCGTTGTAGCTCCTAAGATCACTGACTCTACTGAGCTCCGTCACTGCGTCAAAGTGCCAAGTAGATTAGATGGGAAAACTCTCGAAATTTAGATTCACTCTATTTGCCAAAAAAAAAATAATTCTCGAACACGTATATCTTTTTTTTCAATATAAAACCCGTAAAAAAAGTTCAGTCAAATCAAAAATGTGTCGGTCAGAAAGGTGTTGGGTTTGTAAAAAAATGACCCATATGCACACAACACCTTTCTGCCTTGATGCTCTATCGTTCCTGAAAACAATGAAGCCTTAGAGAACAATTTACTTTTCAGACATATAAGATTTGAGTTACGTCTTTGCAACCCATATAGCGTGCGTATTTACATTAGCAAAGATTGACCTTCATTTACAATTGTTTTGGGGAGAATACTTTGATAATTGAGATGACAAATATTAAAAATTTATTTGTTATCAAGCGTATCAACACCTCAAAGCTTATGTTGTTGGGAGACCTCGATCTTAAAAGGTTTAAGGTATTGGAATACTTTTTAATATGCTTTTTCCATTCTATTTCGAAGTTTTCCAAATCTTACTACATCGATTTAATATGAAAAATTCCTTCAAATAACAACATAATTTGGATTATTCTTAATCAAATTATCCTTCGATCAACTCCACAAAATAATACAAAAAACAACTTATGTATGTTATTTTTTCCAAATAACTTTTCTCATTTTCTTTATTCGACAGTCAAATTAACTTAATTGAAAAATCAATAAAAATTCAAATCATTTCAAAATTTAATAATAAACATGTCAGTTTCACTTGTAATAATATTTTCAATGGATATATTATATCTAGATAATCAGAAGAACTAGAAAATAACAAAATTGTGTTAGATAATTTCTATTAATTTGTCAATTATGTATTGTATTTGGAAAATGATTGATTGCCGGAGTGTTTGAGTGTTTTGCGTAATGATGAAGAAAAGTAACGTATAGTTTGATATCTTAACTCTCCCTTTAAATACTGGATATATTTTTATTTTAGTATCCAAAATTTATGGTTAATAAATAAATGCCATTCCTTTAAGTAAAATCTAAATTTTTATATAGGATGAGAAGCAAAAACAATTTATGTGTACATTCAATTATTTTCGACTATAATTGATTGTCAATTTGATTGACGTTAATATTTTATTATTCAAAAATATCGCATTCCATAAAGGATTCTAAAATATGTTTCCTTATCTGTTTATTTTGTTATTGTTTTTTATTATGTGTTGCTGTTGTTGTTACTAGTGGGATATTTTTCCTCCTCTATTTGATTACGAATTTTCTCATTATAAATGGTTTCACATTGTATGTTTTATGTTTTTGATGTAAATAAATTAATTGAATGTAAGACGATTTTAATGTGAACGGTTTTATGGTTTAATTAAATCAGAATTTTTATTAATATTTAATGTAAGCAAGAAGAAGGTTGAAGGAGTATATTTAATTTTAATTATGTTTGAATTTAGTATGTCGTTAAATTTTTGAATATGTTACCAATTATGATAAGTTTATGGGGTGAAACCAAGAATGGCGAGTTTGTTAAGTGAGAATTGCAATAAATCATTAATAAATCATAACGTATAAAAAAGGCGATTGTTTTAGATTCCTGATCTGTAGGTATAGAACCAAATATTAGTAACTTGATATCAAAATAGAAAAGTTTAACTGATTAAAATAAAAACAATTATTTATGTATCTTTAACGATTTCTCAGTATACCAGCATGAATGTTATGCAAGATATCTCATTTAAATTCAGTCTAACATATCTAATGATCCAAAAAAGTTGTGGAAATTTGTGAATAGTAAGTGTAAAACCAATTGGCTTTCCATTAACTATGACTTATGATGGTAATAAAAGTTCTGATCTTAAAAAAGTATGTAGTTCGTTTGCCGATTACTTCCAGAGTGTGTATAAAATCAAACTTTCGCAAATTACTCATCACTTCAAAATATTTAATTTTAAAAATAATATATCAATCCCTGATATTACTTCTGAAAAAATTTCGAATGGCTTAAAATATTTTGAGGACAGTATGTGTGAAATACCTGATGGTATTCCTGCTCAATTATTGAAAGAATATTTTTCAACTATATCACTACCTCTATCGATATTAATTAATCAATCACTTTTGTAATGAAGAGCTTTCTCATTGGCGAACCAATGAGAATGGCATAGCAGGATGTGTACCTAGAGTTATTTAACGCCTTAACGACTAAAGCTCAGTCACCGTGGATTTGATAGATTGATACCCGCTGCTTCAACACAAATGCAGAAATGTACGCAAATTACGTGAACAAACAGAAGTGGAAACAATACGAATGAAAAAAAATGAAACTCTGGCGACCCCTTTTGCGAAAGAACCACGATCAGCACGTCCAACCCCCACAATCATTCCCATACGCCTACACACCCACGCTGCATACACGCTAACATTCACCCACACACCCAGACTGCGAAGCAAGACAATTAAGCTCAAAGACCTGCAGCCAGTACCGCCAATGGTAGTAATCAAGAATAAGTTGTATTGCTGCCATCTGATCAATATACTACAGCTCGTAAACCACTGCCATTGCTGGTAAACCGAGAATCAAATCTCAGAGCACGGGAAAACGACACACGCTATATTGAAAGTCTTCATTGTTTATTTCTTTGTGCCTTATTAGTACATTTCCAAGATTAATAAAACCATACGTCATCACCAAAAAAAAGTTATTTGCCGCTCAGAAAAAAAATGTTATAATTCATTTGTAAGTCAAATAAATATTTCAAAACCAATTTAATCAAATACCTGTAGCTTACAGTTGGTTAATGTATAATACGGTTAATAAATATAAAACATGACAAGAATTTGTTTTTTTTTGTTTGGTTTTCATATTATTTGGGATTGATTTTTAATTAATAAAAATATAAATTAATAAATTTAGGTAATATAATTTAACATAATAAAAAAAAATGTATTTGGAAAACGAGATATTACCTCCGAGCAAAAATATTTCGATTATAATCATTTCCAATTTAGACTGAATGTGTCTCGCTACACGCATCGTCAGTTCACACACACACGCATCGACAAGCAAGCCCCATTCAATCACTTGTACACCCTTTCACACGCATTCATACCTCTACGTTAAAAAAAAGTAAATAAAATAAACAAAATTCGCTCACCCCATGATTATATCCTCCAGGCTTCAAAGTCTTAAGGTCTTAGCCCTCCATCAGCAGCGAAAAATCCCATAGGCAAGGTGTCGTTGCCAAAATTGCATAAATAATACTCAAATGCTGCGTTGAAATTCGGTAGACAGCCAGAAATTTATAAAAAAAATGTTGTGTTGAACTTCGGTTGTAATAGCACAAAAAAATTGTATATCAATGTTGAGTTGAACTTCGGTTGTAATCGCACAAAAATTGGATATCAATGTTGCATTGAAATTCGGTAGTAATAGCAAAAAAATTATATATAACTGTTGTGTTGAAATTCGATAGCAATAGCAGAGATTTTAAACAAATGGTGTGTTGAAATTCGGTAGTAATAGCACAAAAATTGTATACAAAAGTTGCGTCGCAACACTGTTGTAATAACAAAAATGTTTTATAAATGTTGCGTTGCAATACGGTTGTAATAGCAAAAATTTTATATAAATGTTGTGTAACTGTTGCGTTTTAGGTTGACACCGGTTGATTAACTTCCAATAAAAAACTAAAAGTACTTGATGAATTACGTTGGCGGAATATCGAGTAATTTTCCAAAAAAAGAATGAATAAACGATGACTTAAGATGATGAAGTGATTAAATAATTTCAATTTCAGGAGTAACAATATATATAATGAATTTAAGTTGACCCCGTATTGGATAGTCTCCCAAGACAGTTCTCTAAAATGATGAGTTCCGTGGAGGCGTTTTAAAAGGCTGAGTAATTGTAGAGCCACCTATATATAGAATGATTCACTCCCGCGCTTGTAGATGAATATTACATGAGTTATTTGTGAATACGACTGGAGGTTGAACCATGTGACTGTGGATTTGAGGTCAGACACAGGTCGGAATCCATACACTATTGAACCGGATGGGGGCGGAATGATGAATGCTGGTACTCAATCCTTACAAAACTGTTAAATCCATCAGTTGCATGGTACAGTACTCATACAAGACCTTATACCCCTGCTGACTCAAGCCACGATAGCATACATATGACCAGAGCCTCAAGCACGAAGATATTTGCAAAGAACAGCTAGCATATGTTATTTTGACGATGGTTAATTGCAGCAACAAAAAAAACTGGTGGATCAGGCAAACACAAACGTGTGATATTGTGATATATCCCAAATATTCCACACACAATCGAGTGTGGGCGACACGTCAACAAAAGGTACACGACATCGATTTTAATAATTATATAAATTCCAACATGTAAATTGTTTATTATAATTTAAATATTTATACACAAAATAAGAGATTTCAGCGATTGTTCTAGACTAATAAATTTAGCCTTAATTAATTTAAATTTAGTTGAAGGAGAATGCAAACCTCGATTTTAATTAAATTTATCTTAACTTTTTGATTTAAAAACTAAACTTAACAAGCGCTGTTAATGGTACATACACAGCACAAAATTTCTTTTTTTTGATTCTTTAATTTCTAGTAACGATAAATGATACATATTTTTATATAATTTCTTTATAAAGTTAAATGTATCAAGCGCCATCATTAGAAAAAACATACACAACAGAAATACTTTTTTTTAAAATTTCTAATCACCCTTTAGTTTCCGTAGTTCTACTTGAACTTGTTTTAAAGTTAAAGATAAATTTAACTAGCGCATTTGTTGGAATAAAAAAAAATAATTCTACATGGCCATATCTGAACCATTGGGGTTAATAGTCACCTGTAGCATCTTTCTTATATCACAATTTCACTAAATTAACCCTATATGATTTGACTGCACACGCATGTAAATTAAGTTAATAAATTAACAAAACGAATCACCAAAAAAAACTTTTGACACGTACTAAACAAGAAATTAATATTTTTCTAAGGACAAAAACAAAACGCCACGTAATCAATTTTTTTTTACTATATCACTTTGACCGCACTGACAGTACCAAAACTAAGAATCTAATCAGAAACGAATGATGAGACTAAGAGAGATAAGATGATATATTCATCTCTTATATAACAATTTAATATCGAAAATTGAGCTACAAAGTTTTTTTTTGAAGGAGAAATCTTAGTACATTTTCCGTTTAAAAGAAATACTGAGTGTTAATTTGTAATATACAAAATTGCAAGATAATTTCGCGAAATAAGTTGTTTCCAACGCATTTGAAAGAAATATTAATATATTAGAATGTATTAAACGTAAGTTTAACATATTATATGATGTTTCTGTATTATGAAATAATAGCTTACAACCGTATTGCAATAACCGCTTATGCCTCCCGGAAAGTGTGTTTCTAGAAGAAGAGCAGCTCTCTGCTGCTCATCCTCCATATGCGTACCATCCGGCCTTCTCAACGAAGTTTTAATCTTGACACCGTCCTTCGTCAAAGCCCTATGCAGTCTAACCGCTACAGGCGCTGCCAAGATATTATCACAAAAGGTTTTGAAACTGCCCTTCTTGGCCCTCACTCCACCAAAGCGCTTCTCTCTGCTCTTTTACCTTAGTAATTGGGCAGCTGGCTTCAAACGCCTTAGTGATTGCCAGATCTACCTCCGCTACAGCTTGTTCCAGCGCGGCGTAGTGTTTTACTGTCCCTCTAACAGTTACTAGCAGTAGACTTTCTTTAAGGTTCTCCTCAAATTGATCCCACCTTGTGTTCCTGGGATTCCGAAATGGGGGTTATTCATATTTCGTACTATCCAGTTCAAACAGAATCATTCTATGATCGGACAGGGAGGGTTCATTTGATACTCTCCAGCTCTTTATGAACTGACCTACTTCGATGCTTCCTACCGTTAAATCTAACACTTCCTGTCTTGCCCTTGTGACAAAGGTGGGAGTGTTCCTGACGTTAAACACGCTAAGGTTTTCTTTTATTAAAAATTCTAACAGCACTCACCTCTTTGGTTTGTATCCGTACTTCGCCATGTCTCGTTGTGAGCATTTGCATCCCAACCGATGATAAGAGGCCACTTCTTCTTGTTGCACCATTCTACCAGCCCCTGTACCACCGTAGGCGGTATCTGTGTCCCGTCCCCTGCAAAGTATGACGATGCTACCTCTACTTGGTGGCAAATGCCTCCGAGTGTGATGGTAGTTGATATGGCGAGTCCCTGGTAAGAAAATCTGAAAAACAAATATAATTAATGTTTTTCCTAATCATAATGCACGCTCTGGGTGAGTCTACATTACCCAAGTAACAAACTTTGTTTACAAATTTATTACCGTACATTTACTCTGTATTTGTAAAGTTACAGTGGTAACTACACCCTAAACGTGCCGTAAGTGTTTTGTATACATTTTGGGGAACAAATTTGGTTTATACTGAACCTTTACGGATGTCGATGCACGTAAGAATTATGTATGATTACAAACACGTACGTATCGTTACAGATAGCAAATTGTATGCGATTTTTTACGACTACGGTTAATTTACAAATAAGTTACTATCTCATACTTTGATACTTTTACATGATTTTTTGTAAACAAAAAATATAAATAAATATATAAATACTTATACTTCAATGTCCATAATATATTCTGTATATATAAATGCAAATATTATATTTTGGCATAACTATTTTTGTATAGTTGGATGTCAAAATTTACAAACGAATAATAAAATTTCGATTAAATTTTGGAAATAATTCTAAAATAATAACGCGCCATAAAAATAATAAATTATTGAATATTATTTAACAAAAAATTTTATTTCTCAATTTATTTTAGAAAGATAAAATTATGCAAAATTTGTTTAAATATTATCATAAATTTAAGTTTTTCTAATACATTTATAACAAAAGTTATAAAACCCAATAAAGTTTTATTAAATGTATTTTTTAATTTTTTAATACAGCAAAATACAGCCACTTTTTCAAAACAGCCAAATATTAATTTTGCATAGAAATGGCTGACTTTTCATTTGTAAGCCTTTAATTACAAGTTAACGCTATTCTATGTACAGAGAGTACATAGAATATATACATTTACATTTTATTTACATTTACACTTCCATATTTAAAATGTTAACATGTTAACGTAATGTAAACGCTATGTATTTGGTCTGTAAAGATAATCATACAATTGCAATTTCCCATTCAAAGAGTTAACATGTATAAATTATGTAAGCGTTTAGTATAAGCCTCGTAGTTGTGCATATACACTTACATATTGGTTTTAAAAATACGTACTTGTATATGGTCTGTAAAAGCTTTGTATAAATCTGTTTACAATTTTTGACATTTGTGTACATACTATAAAACGATTAAATGTTGACAGAAATACCGTGAAATGGCTTGGCTTGGTCAAATTCTTTTAAACTTCCAGGGCCAAAGTAAACTAGAAACGTGTGGTAATTCTAATTATGTTCCAAAATAAATTTTTTTTTGTAGCGTTCGTATTCCACGATGCTGTTCTTTTGTTAAAAATCGTTTTTTTCAACTGCTTAGAAATTTCGCTGATTTGTGCAAAAGAAATTAAAGGTGAGGCAGTACAGAGATTAAATGTGCCATTTATCTACCCTATTGTTGCATTAACTCTAAATTAAATAAATTCAACCAGTCTACATTTAGAAACCATTCTATATCCATAATTTTCTCCCAATGTAGTACATTTCTAGCAACAATGGTAACGATTAAAATTGATCGTTCTTATAGTAAATTTAACAGTAATGAATCGTCAGTTGAAAACATACTTTTATCTTATAAATAAAATAACCTTAAATAAAAAATATTTCAGGAGTATCACAAACAAATCTTTCGATTGCAACTATAATTTTATGACGATCAATTTTAACTCTATTTTTAATTAATATGTCTTGTAATTCTGTGACGAAAGGTCCCCATATAGTATTGTAGAGTTGGCATTGTTTCACCACAATAAAGTGCAAATAGACTCAAGAACTCCGAGTGATCGCTTATACATCAAACGAAATTCGGTCTTTGTGCTATTAAAAATGGAAATACCGTCAATGTTAGGGTAACTGAAATATGATTTTGGTGATCCAAATTCGAAAACTTATTTGACCAACAACTCTAAACAGCCTCTCATATAGCCCATAATACCAAAGCTTTCCAATTCTGATTAATTGTAACTGATTAATTGATTGATGTAAGATTCAATTAACTAATGCCCAATTTCTTAAATTTTCTATCACTGTTTATTTCAGATATCTTTTAATAAACTATATATTTTGACATAAGAGAACTGTAGACATTATGTGACAGTATAAATACATTCATAATGTAAACATTCCGTAAATATACGGTAAGCATTTAAGTTCTCATTAAAGTAAAGTTTTGTAACTTATCTGTAAATGTAAAAATGCATTTACAAAGTCAATGTTTAGTAAATATACGAGGTAGCTATAAGCTCTCGTAGACTCTACACAATGTATTCATTTTGTAGAAGTAATCATACAATTACATAGTACATAATCAGAAACTTTACATTCGAAGCTATAAGTTTACTACTACACTGTAGCTTTACTGTGTACAATCAGAAACATCATTTTGTAGAAGTGTTAATACCGCAACACATTTTGAGTACAGTATATGTTCTGTAAATTAAACAACAATAATTTGTGACTATATTATATACAAAATGTTACTTGGGTAGTATCCCATACTACCTTCGCCCCTCTGTTGGCAAGGCCCCTCACCTTGTGTTTGTAGATCCAGGGTGCCTGTATCAGCGTGAGCCCTAGTTGTTTCTTAGTGAATGTAATGGCCACCACAGATGACGCTGCTATAGCGTGATGGACATTCACTTGGACACCGCACAATCTTCCTGCTGCCACCATTAGATGTTGTCGGAGAGAGGCGTACCTGCTCCTTCATCCATCAACAACCTCTCCTCCTCCTCGGTCCCCACATCCTCGATGCTGCTACAGTCCTCTGCAGCAACATCCTCCACCTCTTCGACAACCATATTTACCACCTCATTGGGTGTCGTTAAGGTTGTGACTGCTCCCCTTGTCGGTGGAAGTATCTGAGGTGCTTCCTCCGAGATACTACCTGTCGCTTTTTCCTCTGTTCTTTCCGCAACCGCCCTTCTTGGTCCGTGGACAAAGACTTTGCCAAATCGATAGTTAAGGGTATTCCCTACCTCCGATTAGGCTGTCTTTGCCCTGCCGTCGATCAGTGCAGTCAGGAGCCGGCCTGTGCCCTCATTCCGATTGCCCAACAGCTTCCAATCCTTGATAAACAAGCCGGCGTTTTGCCCTTCTAGCAGCGCGAGAGATTTTTCCTGGTCCGCCCAGTACTCTTTGGGAGAAAGACGATAATCTTGTGAGGAATCTGAATATTATCTCCCAATTTCGTCACAAGTGAATGTTTACCAACTTTCAGTTCAGGTAAAACAGACACGAGCCATTTTGCCGTTTGCTCGTCGTCGCACTCTACCATCACATAACCTGGTTTGTAGCAAATCCCTCCAAATCCGATCCTGTGATCAGCGCATCCTTTTACTAGTTGGTTCAGTAGCCCTGCCTCGATTAACCCCAGCTCCTCCGCGCTAAGCATCTTCTGGGGATAATCCTCATCCAGGATAGCCACCTTAATAGTTTTAATTACACCAGCGTAGCGTCTGAGATGATCTTGCTCTTTGTCCTGACGGGTGGCTATCCTAGGCTTCTTTGCTGCTTTTTCCTGTGGCGTCGTAACTTCTCTGGCACGCTTCACATTTTCAGCTGTGACGGTTGGGGTCTTCTCTTTCCGTTCCAGAGCCTTCCTTTTAGAGTCCTCTGGAGACATCCCCTCCGCGAGGAACCTTAGGTACCACCTGGTACCAGCACCACTGAGTCCCCGCCTCAGTGGACCATCCATCCCTCCGGGCTGTCCTATATGTGGTAAAGGTGGGCCTATCTGCCTACTGCACCTCGGGCTTTTCCTTGGCATAGTGCTATTTTCTGCCGGCCCGGAAGCTTTACTGGTCCCGGCCATAGTATTATCACTTGCCGCTGGTACATTCACATCAGCAGCATGATGAGGAGACTCGCTCCTGCGCCTGCCACTTGTACCCGCTTCCCTCGTCAACGCGGTGACGTCCCGCTTTTGATGTTTATCTGTGTTTTTGTTTTTAAAATTTTTATTATATTTTTCCATTTTTATGCACACAAGTTTCACGGGAAGATAGGTCGACCAAGTCAGAGCCCTGATAACTTGGCAAGGTAAAATACACCTGGAGGTTACTCGGTATCCAGGCGACTTTGTTCACATCTGAGATGTTTGAATGGGCCCAAATCTGGCCGATCATCGGCATGGCACGAGTCGCATGACACGTTGATCCAGCCCATTTGCTGATCATTTAGCGTGAACCGCTCCACACCTGGATCATTAAACACACGTGCAAGGAAAGAGCACGTAGACCCGGAGGCGATAGCATTATGGAGCATTTTAAGCCCTTATACGACATGTGATATAAAGAGAAATGAAAGTGTATAAAAATCGTTCATGAATTTTTATCTGAGGAAAACTGGGTTATTGATCTATTATACTGAAAAATTCCCATGGCATAATATTCGTTCTGCAGGTAATTATGCGGAATGGTGTAAACTTATGCTGTGACCTTCAGCAGCTTTAATATTATCTTCACACTTAGTAACACATACAAAAAACAGACACAAGAGATTCACTTTATATTCCAATAATTTATTAACTCTTTATTTAACATTTATTTATGTTATTTATGTTATTTAATTACACTAATTCTATTGAACTAATAAGAAAAACTAATACTGACTGCCTGATGGTTAACTGATGGTTTTACTAACTAACTAAAATTGCTCACTTACTAGCTATTAACCGATTAGAACTGAACCGTCTTACTTAAACTCTAACTGTTACTACTCTGAATTATTCTTAACTCAAATAATCGATTTCTGTTTTTCGTTAGGTTGTCAAAAACAATTAATTTTTGATTGTTTAAATTTTGTCAAATTAATAATACTCATTTCTTAAACGCAAAATATTTTTTAGTAATTATTTCGGAATAATTTCGCGTATGTAAGTAAAATGGAATTTCGAAATATAAAGAATTAATTATCCATTGCAATTGATTAGTTAACTAATTAACTATCCATTGCATTAACTTTGTGTTTTTAGATTTATTTTATTGTTATGCTTTAAAACTTGGGTACATGGTTTAATATGTGGCTCAACACTTATTTCATACAAGTTGTCTCGGTTAGTGATTTGCTAATAGACAGTGCTTATCTTTTAAGAAGTATAAATTTATATGTTCCAAATAGAAACTTAAGAAATCGTGATTTTTTAGTGACAAAGTTTCACAGAACGGGATACGGAAGTAATAAGCCTATGAACATGATGGTTAAACTTTTTAATTGTATTGCTAATATTTTTTCCTTTAATGTTTTGAGAAATAAGTTCAGGCGTTTTGTTATGAAATTTGTTTTATATGGTTGTAAATTTTGTTCCTAATTGATTGAATAAATGAATAAAAAAAAGTTTCTAATGATGCAATTCCATAAATTTCCAATATGTGTCTCACAAGGGTAGTACTAAAAGTCGATCGAATTATACTGTCAATCATAAAATGTAGGTTACGTTACAATAATTAAATCCAATTTCTAATTATCATCAACGTACATTCTAAAATTCCAACAAATCATGATAACATTCTAAAAAACTCCCAAGATATCATTTTTTAAAAACGATTCCTTTATGCTTATGTAAATCTTTAGAAGAAGATCATTACAAAATCGCCTAAAGCCAACCACTTTCAAACAGTTTCTAAATAATGTTGACTGATTTGTTTTAGGTAAAAATACAAAAAATAAAACAACAAAACAAATTATATATCAATCCAAATTTTAAAATTTAAACCAATAAATTTTCCTTCAGACTCTTTCATAACCGTTAACGTCAAACGAAATCCATCATGTCTATTTGTTTCGATAATTTTTTTTTTCTATTTTCTTATGTCAATGTTTGTATTTGTATGTAACTCGAAAAAATGTTAAATTTAATTACGTTTTAATTTAACATCTTAACTTGTGTGGCCGGATAATTTGGTTTTTTGTTTAAAAAAAATAACTTTTTTTTTGTAATTAACATAATCTTTTGTCGAATTATAAGATGTTAGAAATAATTCATTTATCAAGTTAGGTTGATAAGCAATGAGCTTATGAGGAACATGCTGTTTATTATTTAGAAACAATAAAACTGTTATATGTAGACAATAGATATGTTCGACATGTTACCCAATCCTCATATATCAGCACAAAAAATTGATTGTGTTATTGTTCGCCTAGAGGTTTTTCATTTGATTACTGAGTAGTTCAATGGTGAAGATGGTCAATTGGTTGAATTTTTAAAAAATACTAAACTCAAAATTAGTAGTTCTGGAAAACGTTTGCATTATCGATCCATTTGGATTATAATAACCAACATATCTAATTAATGTAAAAGTTTAAATTAAATATTCATAAATTTCACACCAAATTCTATCTGTATCTGTATCTCAATTAGATGTCTGTCAGTAATCTGTCAATTCTAATTTGATTTTTTTTTTAAACAACAACAAAATGTTTGATTTGATTTTGAGTTGATCTAAGAAATCAAAACATTAAAATTAATTCAAACCAAGTCAGCTGTCATAACTACAATAAACATACAAATTCCTTCAATCTAATTCTCTAATCATCTAATTTAATTTTTTTTTTTCTCATCTCATCTTGTTCTTCTTGTATAAACAGAATTAAGATTTTCTCTGTTAATTTTATAAATTCAAATGTCCATCATTTTATTTAATTTAATTTTATTTGATTATGTAGCTTTAATGATTATGGTATATAGAGATGTAATTATCTTATTTAGACATATGCAATTAGTGATTGGGAATTGTGTTGATTGATGCTAGGGATTGGATTGGAACGAAAAATGATGGAAATAACGATGTCCAACATAGTGGCTTTTAGTTAAAGTAATTGTTCCAAAAATCATTATCATTATTATTTAAATTCAATTCATATTTAAGTAAAACAAAAACATAACACCATTAACAATATTTTTCCTTCAAATCTAACCAACAAAAAAAAAATTATTTTTATTTCCACAATTTGTTTTCCACGAACCAACCATTACAAGTCTCGCGGGGGTTTTTTAACAAATTAAAACAAAATAATAAAAATACATAAAAACAAAACAAAATCGTGGTTTTTGTTCACTTTGTTACAGTTATTTTTTTTTTTTTTTGTGTTCGGTTTAATTTTAATTTGTCACCAGAATTTAAGTGTGACATTTAATTTTTGTCCTTTTTTATGATTTTAATGGATTTTTGTGTCAAAAAAAATTTTTATTTCCATCTCATTCATTCAGTAAATTTTTTTAAAATTTTATTTTATATAAAACAGAAAGATTCATTTAATTGTGTAATTGAAATGGATTATAATTAAATTATGAAGACACAAGAAAAAGAGCAAAATTTGTAGAAAGTAAGAAAATAAAGAAAAAAAAATTAAGAAATTAAAATTTTCGTAATCTAATTATGACAAGTTTGTTGGTTTTGGGTTACGCGGTTGAGTGAAGTTTTCTTAAATTTTAATGTTAAAGTTACCGGACTTCAAAAAGGGTCTTGAAAGATAACGAAGAAAATTTGTACTTTAAAAACGCTTTAAATTGGTAAAAAATTAATCCATTAGATGGAAAGATATTGTTGATGGTTTTGTAATGTATTGTTACCTAAATAAATGTTTTTTAACAACAGCATGGTTGTTCGAATTCTGCATGATTGTGTATCTTCCATAAGTTTGTATATTGCATGATTTTGCATGTTGCATAGTTTTTGTAGAAATTTGCTCTTCGCGTTGAATATTTTTGATATAAACGAAACATGCAGGGTTGTTATGTGACTTCGAGTATACCTAGCAACGGCACTTTACGCTCCTGTATTTCCTGAGTTGCTGTACTATCTTTTCTCATAGTATATTCCCCTATTGGAAAATACTCTGAGATAACTAAGGCACCCTAACTTATTAGCGCAGGGGTGGAATAGCCAGCCTTAGAAGGTGGTATTTCAACGGGGCTTGCGATCCTGTGCACCCCAGTTAGGATGTGGAAGTTTGGCTTCGGAAAAAATGTTGGAGTGTTGAATTAGTCCTTAGCTGGAAAATGCTGAGAAATGGTCGTGTAGGCCATGCTCAAACCACCAGGAATGGTTCATCTGCTCTGTGTTTCTTCTGATGACAGGCTTTTAAACTATTTACGCTCGAATATTTAATCATGATTTTTTTAAGTAATTTTCTGAGCGTACAGAAATTTTATGTGGTTGTTGATTTTATGTGGGGGGTAAGGCACAATACTGGATAATCATTGAGGCGTAATGAAAACGGTTGACTTACACCGTCGATGATATGATCAGCCTTTGCTCCATTACTAACGAACAACATAATCAACCGGCCATATAGTCTTTCTTTTTTTTTACTACAGGTTAACTTGAAAAATCTGGAATTTGTTCTATCTGTCAGGAGGAATTGTTACATACTCAAATCATCTCCATAACCCCTTGTCGGCATATATTTCATGAGTCATGCGTGACAGGATGGGTAAAATTAAATCGAACGTGTCCTAATTACCAACAGAGAGCAAAATTAAAACGAATTTTATTGAACACGTGATTTAATTATTCGACCACTCGATACAAATTTATTTTTACGACTTTGATTTTCATTTTTTGCTTCTTTTTAATTCAATAAGAAACAGGCTGCCAGACTTACTAAAATTATATTTAACAAAAAAATGTAGTAGAGGTGAAATTCATTTTATCGTCGTAACATTACTCTCCAGTGGTGTTGACTCCAGTGTCAACTCCAATTAAATCAGTTACGTCGATCTTCTTTAATTTTACTACAGGTTGTCGGTATAAGCCAAGGTTGGTTTTTACATCAACCACTCGAACTATTCTATCGTGTCCTGGAAAACACTGTGTTACAATTCCCAGTGGCCAGTGCCTTCTTTCATTCGTCATATCCAAAACATACACTACATCACCTAGTCTTATTTGTTCTACGCATTTTTGCCCCTTGGATCGATTTAATAATGTAGGTAGAAATTCTTTAAGCCATCTTCTCCAGAACATATCAGTGAGATATTATGAAATTCTCCATCTTTCAACAAATAGTCCTGGGCTTGATGTTCCACCTGCACTTCCTATTCAAAAATGATTCGGTGTAAGACTTTCGTTGTCAATAGCAGCTGATGAGACATATGTGAGCGGTCTACTATTAATTAAATGTTTAGCTCCTGTAAATAACGTTTGAAGCACTTCTTCACATGGATGTCGTTTGTTTAATGTAGTTCTTAATGCCACTCTTACATTTTTATCAGTCTTTCCCACACACCGCCCATATGACTTGCAGAAGGTGGGTTAAATTTCCAGTCCACTCCGACATGCTGAACCTTTTTAGCCAATCTTTGAAAATTGAGTTCACTCAAAGATTCTCGTAATTCTCGATCTGCAGCTCTTAAATTAGTTCCGTTATCGGACGTTATTGTTTTTGGTTGACCTCGCCTGGAAATCATTCTACGAAGCGCCAATATGGCTGAATCAGCTGTTAAAGATGAAACCAATTCCAAATGAACTGCGAGGATACTAAAATAAGTGCATATTACGCCATAGCGCTTTTCAATTCTTTGACCTATTTTTACTTCAAATCGAATGGTCTGAAGCAATTCATTCCTATATTTGTAAATGGTGTTACGTACGACTCTAATTTTCGTGATGGTAACGCAGCAAAAACAATAAATTCAATGTTACTACTCGTAATCACTTAAAATGAACGTTTTTTAAGCCAAAAATATGAAAATTTGCTATTTTTGACACACATAATGATTTTGTTGACACACTCCCGGTACAATTATCGAACACACCCTTTCGGACCTGTCTCTTGAGTATTCCTATTTTTAAAAAAAAATTTTTGAAATCCCTCCAGCGGTTTTCCCTGTAGCGTAATGACGGCCGGACGGCCGGCAGACAGCCACACATTTTTTCTTTTGCTTTTTTAGAATCAGTAGGTCCTAAAACGTTGAGAAATGCCAAAAAAAGTGAGGATAAGAATTTCACTTTTGCTCATGAATGTAATACTTAGGTCTTTCAGACCGAAGTATTAATTTTTTGAAATTAAATTAAATTCATCCAAAACCATGTTACTTTTCTCGCGATTTTCCTTTATTGCCAGACATTTTTGTGTAGTTTTGTCTACTAAATATTTTTGTTCGTTTGGAAATTTAGGAACTTTTGTCCCGAAATAAAAATTCCAGTATTATTTACAACACACATTTTTGGCCTTGTACAATCACAAGCTATTTATACTTATTACTCCCAGCTTACAATATAATTAGTTTACTTTCTTTATCTCAAACCTCCAACTATAATTATGATGCAGAACGAAAAATCTGGAATTTGTTCTACCTGTCAGGAGGAATTGTTACATACTCAAATCATCTCCCTAACCCCTTGTCGACATAAATTTCATGAGTCATGCGTAACAGGATGGGTAAAATTTAATCAAAAGTGTCCTAATTGCAAACAGAAAGGAAAATTGGATAACTTGTTTTTGCATTCGAAGTTGCCGAGATTCGCGTCAACTAGTGCGATTTCAAAACCATTAATGCGCTCCCAAAGAGCAGAAAAACGTTTTAATATAGGAAAAGGAATAGCTCCTAGTTCATCATTACCTAGCTCATCTCTACACACAGGCAACCTAATTTCAGTGTTCAACAGTCGTGCCTCCACCTCAGCAACTTAATATGGAAGAACAACTTCAACAAACATTAAAAGATATGATGCGTGTTCCTGATGATTTCATATCGCGAAGTAGTAAATTTGGATCACATTCACATAGGTCGCTTGTTCAAGAATCTCGATTGACCCCACCCAGTCACACCCAAAATGTTCATAATTCTTCTGTAGTTTTAAACCCGATAGCAATCCGAAACCAGGCAAACAATGAAAAACATTGTCATATAATTCGGAACTGGCATTTTACGTTTAGTGAAAAACCAGATGGTCTCGACATTAAAGAATTTATCGAATTAGTGTTTTAAATAATCTATTGTTCTCTGGAAATTATGATGTTTTAGTTGCTCACGTACATCTCTTGTTTGTGGATAGAGCTGCTGATTGGTATTGGCGATACCACCATAAGACGCCTCAACTTAAATGGGAAGGTTTATGTCATGCAGCAAGAGTCAAATTTGGAGAACGCTATTCTGATGATGAAGTGATTGGTAAAATCCGAGCGAGAAAACAAAGGCCCACGGAATCCTTTGATTCAATGTATAATGACATACTTCGCTACTGCGATAAGTTAAGCATCCCATTGTGCGATCAAATATTATTAAGCATACTCCTTAACAATCTATAAATAGAAATTCGTAAAGAATTGTGAATAATATGGAAAACTAAATAAAGAATTGTAATATATAAATGTGAGATTGAACAACTCAGGGAGTTATGTCGCCGACGTGAAAAATTTTTGTCCTCTGTTTCAATACTCGTAGTTTCTCTTTCTGACCGGCCGTATCTGAAGTCACTCGATCAGATGATTAACTACAAACCAACAACACACAGATATTATTCCTAATGTTTTGGCACTCTTAGGAATTCCGAAAGCCGAATTATACGCCTATCAAGGTGTTCCAGATACTACGAAGAAACAAGTAACATGTTTGAATTGTAAAGTTTAAGGACATGGTTTTTGCCAGTGTTTACATCCTCTGCGACTATTTTGTTTTGGTTGTGGCAAAGACGATACTTATCTTTTTAAATGTGACCAGTGTCGTTTACTCTTGAAAAGGAGCGTGATCAGCAAAAACTCGCACTCCCAAAAATAAATCCAACCCATAGTGTCTCAGTGTTTTCACCGAGTTCTGCCATCTGACTTAAATGACAAAGTTGCCAACAACAAAGCAAATGATTCCATGGGATGTGACCTGAAAAATATAATGAACTTGGATAGCAATAACATACCGATAGCCATATTAAAACGTGATGCAACTTTGAGTACTTCATCAAAAATTCTAACTAATTTTAAAACTCCATATCAGCGACTTCAAGAGTCCCTCTAGGTTAGAACAGGCTTGGGAATCAACGAGTTTCTTGCAACCCGACACCGGACACCGGATCGACATTAAGGATTGGAAAATTTTGGAAAACTAGGCATTCATTTAAGACCATATGCTGGGGTTGTAATCCTAAACACCAAACGAGAAGGGCTTCTTGATAGTGGTGCTTTCCTTAGTGCTATTGGTGGATCTTTTGCACAAGAACTTCTAAAAATATCCAATCTTTTGACACCATCATCAGCGAAAGTGAAGACTGCTGATGGAGCCAGTCAGAAAATCATTGATTATTTTAATACAAAAATCTCTTTTCTCAACATGAACAAAAATATAGAATTAATGGTAATCCCCTTACTTACTCAGGATTAATAGTTGGGCATTGACTTTTTTATTAAATTTAATGTATACCAACCTTTAATGAAACCGCTGTTCTTGGCGAAGAAGAATCCTGAGGTAGCCAGTCTGACAACAGAAGAGCAAGAAAGGCTGGGATTCTATCTAACTTCTGCCGTCCCTTTCAAAGCTGTGATTATTAATAACTCATTTATTGGAGCACGTCATTGATACAGGTGACGCGGTTTCAATAAAACAAAAACACTATCCGATATCACCAGCTTATGAAAAGGTAATGGAAAAGGAGTTGGACAGAATGAGAATAATTGAACAATCCTCAAATCTTTGGAGTTCTCCAATGGTTTTCGTTAGAAAACCAGGAAAGGTAAGGCTTTGTTTGGATCTCGAAAGGTAAATAATGTCACCAAGAAGTAAGTATATCCTCTGTCCCAGATTGAGGGAGTCGATTACCCAAAGCACACTTAATTTCTAGTGTTGACCTAAAAGACTCTTTTTGGTAGATCCCTATGGAACATATTTCTAGAGGAAAGACTGCCTTTACGGTTCGGAGAAGGCCCCTTTATCAGTATGTTCGTATGCAATGCTGCCCAAATTATGACAATGCTGATGGATCGGGTGATACCACCAAGTCTAAAAACTCAAGTATTCGTGTATCTTGAGGATTTTTTAATTGTTACTTTCACGTTTGAGTCACACCTTAATACTCTAGCAGAAATCGCTCAACATTTGAAGCGAGCGACCTAACAATCAACATTGAAAAAAGTAAATTCTTTCGACCGGAAGTAAAATGCCGCGGATACGTGATTATCAGAGACGGCATCAAGATCGGTGATGATAAGGTAGCACCCATCACAGATTTCCCGATTCCAACCTCAATTAGACAGATTAGAAAAGTTTTAGGAATGTCTGGGTACTGCTAACGATTTATCTCGGAGTTTGCGACACTCACATCTCCTATCTCCAACTTGTTAAAAAAATTAACAGGGAAATTTCAGTGGACAGAAGAAGCTGATGTGGTTTTTAATGTAATAAAGAAAGCGTTAAAATCAGCTTCAATTTTAGCTAACCGTAATTTTACCAAACCTTTTGAAATTGAACGCGGCTCAACGTAGCTTCTTGGTGAGTAAAAAAGAGTGTTTGGCGTGTTTCCTGGCATCAAGAAATTCAGAGCCTACATTGAGGGACACCTGTTCAAGGTCATAACTGACCATACATCCTTAAAATGGTTGATGCCACAAACAGATTTGACGGGTGGTCTAGCGCGATGGACTCTAATATTACAAGGTTACTGTTTTGAAATAGAAAACCATAGAGGAAGTTTGAATGCTATTTCAGACGCACTTTCTTGCATACCTAATGTAGATGCATTGACTATAACAGTAGCACAAGAAATTGATTTGAATTCACCATGGTTTCAATCATCGGATTATCTGAAATTAGTTCAGATCATAAAGGATGGAGTAACATCATTGCCAGATATTTAGTCTCGATTCTTGTATTGAAGGTGAGTAGTGGAAACTTTGGGTGCCGGATGAATTAACATTTTAATTAATAACCAAAGTGCATAAGCTTCCGACTTCAGTCCATGCTGGAGTCGCATAGGCCTTGCATCAACTACGTCGTTTTTACTTCTAGCCACATTTGTTTTCACAGGTTAAATCCCAAATAGCCAACCGTCAGATCTGCAAACAGGTGAGGCCGTCCAATCAAATCCTCAATCCGCTCCTATGCTTACTCACGTTGTTACTGAACATCCGATGCAGAGGCTTTATATCAAAATTTTAGCTCCATATCCGTGATTCTAAGCTGGCAACGTTGCAATTCTCATTGCCTTGGATTAACATACAAAATTCAATTTGTGTTCCATCTTCGTAAACTGTCTTCTAAACCGATATCTGATTGAGTCTTTTGAGTTTAAGTCTTTTTGTAATTCGTACGTTTGATTGTCCTGAAATCACTGTTTCGAATAATGGAATCCAGTTCATTTCAGCATTTTTAATGCTGAGTTAATACTTCAGAGAAAGTAAAGTGAAGTATCTTGGCTGGAATAAAGGCTTACTTGAAGGATGATCATACTAAATGGGACACCCACCTAAACGATAGCCTGTGCCCTTCGGAGTATGATTCATACTTCAATTAGCTGCTCTCTATTCTATGCAATGTTTGGTGTAAGCATGATTAATCATGGATCCTCCTACAAATTTTTGAAAAATTTTAAGTGTATCGACGAACCAAATGAAGAGATGAAACGACAGGATCACTTGTTTAATACTAGAATGCTATTGAAAGGTAAAATTTCAGAAATATACCAGCGAAGTGCAGACCGTTATAGCCTGAGAGCTCGAAAGCCTAAGTTAAAACTTGAGGACATTGTCTTCCACCGCAACTTTATCTTAAGCGATGCAGGAAAACAGATTTCTGCAAAACTATCCCCAAAATTTATCGAAACACATATTATTCGACTCGTTGCAAATCCATTATTGGAACTAGGGGGTTTTATAGTCCTTTGTTAACTTTAAAATGCGTTTCCAGTGGACTAGATTTGTTGCACTTAAATTTACATTGCTGTCCTCTCTATTACCCTTTATTACCATTATCCCCTCAGGGGCAACTGGTCTGATTAGACTGTGATACGGGACCTGGCAAACCCGAGGTACCTGAGCTATAGTAGGCTCTGGCCTGTTATTGCAAACCGTAAACCTGTTGTCATGTCTAGCAGGAACCGGAACCTTGGCTTAGCCGCCCGGGTTGCGGGAAGGTGCTCCCATATTAGCATCCCTAGTCGCTACACACTAGATGAAAAGTACCAACCTCTGGGCACCTGTCACCCCCAGTTGTATATAGACTTCTAACAGGTATAGACGAAGGCCTGTTGGTGACCTTTATTGCGTCTAAACTCGTGGAAATAAGATGGATAAATATTTTAGTAACATTTCAATTTTTTTAAAAATATTGTTTTCACATTATTATTTCTTACATCCCATCATGAAATATTGGCCTATGTCATATTTTATTATATGATAGGATTTATTGTTTAGTTACCCATTTATAAAATTATATTTTGATCAAACGATTACGTTTGACAAACAATTCAAAATACACATCCAAAATATTTGTCGATTGAATGCAAACCGAGACGCCGTGCAACATCATCTTGAGCACGACAAGCCACATATTCTTTTTCTTACAGAAACACAAGTTTCTGAAAACTATCCTTATGAGGTAACACTAAATCCCAAATATAGGCTTGAATCAGCTTTTAAACTCATCAAGGTGTATGTTTGTACATTCATGAGAGTGTTGCGTATAAACGCTTTCCGAATTTTGAACTACGTGGTGATGGCTACAACACAGTAATATTAAAGGTTTGTCTACCTGAAATTTCTTTTTTCATTTTTTCACAATAGCTCTATATCGGTTCCCGAACAAACATAGTCCCAATTTTTTTAATGACTTGACTAATGTTGTGGACGAAGTTAGAGCACAATTTCAAAATTGTGAGGTTATCGTTACCGGTGACTTCAACGTCCACAACAAATCATGGTTAGAATTCTCCAAAACGACCGACGACGACAACAATGGAAGGCAGGCAGAAATATTTGCTGCATCGCACGACCTGACGTAGATTGTAAAAAACCCAACTTTCACTCCTCGTAATGGCGGCGACAATAGTTTTCTCCTAGACCTCTATCTGACATCTATGCCAGATACTACGAGTGTCGATGTCGATAAGGGTAGTATTGGAAATTCTGACCATTATCTAATCACATCAGTTATCAAAACTGATTTACTACAAACTAGAGTTCCCAAACCCCTTAAAATATTTCACTTTTCAAAAATGGACACGATTGGTCTCCGAAGTTTTTTTCAAGGTTTCCCTTTTGATCGTCATTGTTTTTATACTGACGATGTAAATGTTTCTGCTCAAAACTTTACTGAAACCATTCAATTCGGTTTTAACAAATTCGTTCCCATTTCAGTAATGAAACCCCAACAAAAATATTTGTTTTCAAAGGCAGCCAAATTGGCTCTTAGTAACAAACGTAGATTATTTAATATTTTTATTCATAAAAGAATTCTGTTAATCGATCCCAATATTTAAAGGCTAATAAAATATCAAACCAGATAATTGAAAACGAAAAGGCAGAGATTGACAGAGCGAAAGCGGCAATTTCAATTTCGGCGTATGTCGATTCCTGACAAAAGTTTTTACAGTGCCTTTAATTCTTTAAATTCTGGTACTAAATCTTCTATCCCCCCTATCATCGATGGTGACTCAATCGTTACTGACCCTGCAAGGAAAGCTACATTGTTCACGGAACGCTTTGCTTCAAATTCGTCAGTTTTTGAAACTCCTAAAGAAATTCCCCAAATCCAGTCTTCAGGAATCAATATGAAACAATAACATTTCAAACCCAAAATTGTCGAAAAACTTTTAAGGGTATTAAACAATAACAAAGCCTCCGGTCTGGACAACATTCCTCCTGTTATTATAAAAACATTTTCAAAAGAACTTGCACCAACTCTCACCAAAATATTTTATAAATCCTATAAATCTGGTATTTTTCCATCCTGCTGGAAGTTGGCCAATGTCCAGCCTGTCCCAAAAAAGGAACGAAATGTGATATTTCAAACTATAGACCAATAGCCTTACTCCCAGTCCTGTCTAAAATATACGAGCAATATATTAATTCACACATATCCAAATTTTTGGAGGTCAACCATTTGATATCTGACAGCCAATATGGTTTAGAAACACAAGATGAACAACCGATTTATTGAACGATGTAGTTGTTAAGTTGATTCAAAATTTTCTGTCTAACCGATACATCTCGGTATCTATAGATGGCTTCTCACCTGAGCCCAAATTAATTAACGCTGGTGTACCCCAAGGCTCAGTATTGTCCCCAACCCTATTTTTGATTTATATCAACGAATTGTTGAAAATCACCAGTAACCCAATAAATAGTTTTGCAGATGATAGTACACTGCACAAGTCATTCGTTCCCTTATCTTCAAAGGGAAAAATGCATGAACGAATAAATCCCGTCCGGAGAGACGCTGCCATAAATGTAAACGAGGATCTAAAAAAAGGTCGCCGATTGGGGTGACAAAAATTTGGTCAATTTCAATTCCGCCAAAACACAGCTATTGATTGTTTTCAGATCAAAGACCGAGTTTCCCAACGATATTTCAATTAATATGTATAACGACCATATAGACGAATGTGAAAGCATTCGTTTATTGGGAGTCACAATATCCAATGACTTACTCTGGAACGATCATATCATGGCCATGGCAAAGAGAGCGTCTAGAAAAGTCGGCCTCCTCAATAGATGTAAAAAATATTTTACTTCGCATCAATTACTCCACATTTATAAGTCCTATATTCGTTCCCTGTATGGAGTATTGTTGTCAAGCTTGGGGCGCTGAATCTGTTACTATCCTAGTTCTTTTGGACTCTGTTCAAAAGCGTGCTATACGAATTGTTGGTGACCGAGATTTAACATTAAATCTTGATTCCCTACAACATCGTCGCACTGTTGCTGATCTCGTTGTTTTTTATAAATATCGTCACCAGCAGTGCTCGGATGAAATCAGGTCCATAATGCCTCAGACATATGTTTTTCCCCGTTTGACTCGTCAATCGGTTTGTGCAGGTGGTCGGACTGTCGCGATTACTCACTGTCATAGTTATAGAATGCAAAGGGATTTCTTTGTACCTACATTGTACAAATGGAATGCTTTGCCCGAATCAATAGTCTCGAGTGCTTTCAATCCACAAAGATTTAAAAAAAGCGTCCAAAAGCTTCAAATTACTCAAGACGCATTCCTACTACACAACACTTTTTATTAAAAAAAAAAATGTGATCATACATGTCGTAATTCACCAAAGAATCCCGTTACGGGTGCTACCTTTGGCTGAATACATAGTCACAGCTATTGCCTGTGATATATGGTTTCTCACATGAATACGACTTCATGAATACGACTTCACCATATCTGATGGTAAGCAAGAAAGCAAAAATCAAGGATTTTCCTTTCATTAACGCATCTTACTTCATCTAATGCATACTAAACGTAACTTTTTATTTAGTATATCATTAAAGAAATATTTGTTTTTAAGAAAACTATATTTTTATATATGTAGCTGATTAGGGAACATCCACACAATCGTTTCACCATATTACTCTACTATTCCATAAAAACTACAAAACATTCAGATAGAAATCAATGAAATTACAACGAAGAAAACTCAACCAATACTTCCCTAAATTCTTCAGCGTGGTTGAATCTTAACGACTTAATAATTTTATTCAAATTTCTTTTGTTATGTTGGGTCACCATTTATAGGTTTTTTTATTAGTCAGATAAGGAAATGTAACGGGTAAGCAAAATTCTTTCAATTGGTCCAACAAAGAAAATAAAAAGTTTGTTGATCTCAAATTTTTAGGATGTTATACAATAAACTCAAATTACTCTAATTTACATAAAAATCGATTTCATCTTTATCTCAAACAACAATTTCCAATACATCTTATGACATTTTACAAAATAACTTCTTAAGACAAAAAATAAATAAATAAAACGATAAAAAAATCTTAAGAAAGATTTATTTCTTATTTATTCCTTATATAATATATTAAATACACATTTGGTGAGGTGACAATATATTTTAATAAAAAACTATAAAACGAATTTTTATCATATTTTGATGTTATAATTATTTTGGTCACGATAAATGTTTTTCTATAAGATTCTTTAAGTAATTTAAAGAAACAAACAAAATCTTTGAACCAATTTTAAAAGACAACAATATCATGTCTTAAATCTTGGAAAAAAAAATTGTTAAGAAAATCAAAATGCCGAACGGGTGAAAATGTTTTAATTTAATTTTTTTTTGTGTCTTGTTTATTTATAAGAAATAAATCTTAATAGAATTACATAAGAGCACAGCAAAGAATTATTAGTGAAGGTGTGTTTACTTTATAATGGATTGAGATGTTAATTTATGTGATCTTTTGAATTATATTTTTATGTTTGGTTTTATTTTGTGTGAAAATTAAGATATTTTTTTTTCTGTACGTTTTGGAATAATAATTAACTGTAATTTATTGAGGCTTAGATATTTTGGATATATGAATAATAATGAAATTTATTTGAAATCTGAGTATGGTGTCGGATAATTTGGAGGTGGTGCTACAACAAGATTAAAACATTTTTTGGGAGCATAGTTGTTAGTTTTTTTTTTGTAGGATTTAAATTATTAATTAGTTGTCGATGCGATACATGTTGTTAAAGCGATTGAGCTTAGATTTTTTTAAAACGATAAATATCTTAAATTCTAACGTCTATTGGAATAAATAATGGAAACAACATGTTACAGTGAGACATTGATAAAATTAAAAAATCGGGTTTTAAAAGATTGTGCATCTTGTTTAATTTTTATTTATGTGGCTGAAAAATAGCTCTAGGTTTTTTTTAATTATTATGTAATTAAACAAATTAAATTTTCACTTTCCCTTTAAAATAGATATAAAAAAAAATCAGAAAGTTTGAAAATCACCAACTACATGAATACACTATCACTATTATGATGCTAAAGAAAATAGGGTAAGTTCACAACAATTATTCTGATATTATTAGTAAAAGAGTGCCATCTTGCCACACATCAGAAATGAGATGAATTATTAAGTTCAAACTAACAATTCTCGATCAAAGAACTATTTCTACATTCACTTGCAAAAATGCAAATCAATTCAATGAAATTTATGAGGAATATATTAGCAAACTCCGATATTATACCGAAAAACTGTGCAATAAAATAAAAAATCTTGAATTTGGAATTTTTGCATTCTTCAACACTACTCTAATCATATAACGAATTTTTAAAGTTTTCAAAAATATTGAAAAAATATTTAATCATAAATAAATTTACATTTTCATAGAATAGTGCGAAGATTTAAAGAAAATTGTTCTACATGGAAAAAAAACAATTTTTCAGTAAATTTGTAAAATGTTGGAAATATTAGTATTCCCAAATATTAAAAGATATTTCCATAAAAATGAGAAGACAGTGGAAAAAACAGTGACACTAGAGAAAATCAACCTAAGTTAAATAATTGATGATGAAGTTTAAACTTTGAAATAGTCTGCTATAACGACACTTATGAAGGTTTGAACTTAGTCTAAAACACGTAAAAAGAGAAGTGGAGATCTAAAAAGAATTCAGAAAAGAACCCAATCATCTTCCATCCCATATTCAAACTAGTTAGTTGTCGAGTGATGAAGAAGGGGAAAAAGCAGCTCTGTGCAAAAATGTGAATTTAAAATGAATTGTAAGGGCAGTGGTATTCAATGCGATATGTGACCTCTCTTAAGCTGGAAAGACCACCTGAGCAGAATTGACTCGGACCTTTTGCATTATTTAGTACTTATTTTGTACTAATTTGTACCATCAATAAAAATTTTGTACCACGAGCCGTTACGACAAAAACCGTGGCGCTGCTAGCTTAAGATTAAGCTAGAAAGACCCTCTGAGCAGAATTGACTCGGACCTTTTGCATTATTTAGTAGTTATTTTGTACTAATTTGTACCGTCAATAAAAATTTTGTACCACGTGCGGTTTAGGAGAAAACTACGCCTAATAAATTTAAGCCTACCAAGCAAAGTAGGCTTTTACATGAGTAGACCCAATCGTCACTTCTAAATTAGAACCATTATAGTTTCAACCAATAAAATATGAACTTTCAGATTTTGTTCCCCTTGCCGTTTAGGAGAAAACTACCCCCTAATTAACTCTAGGCTCACAAGCAAAATAAGCTTTTGCATGAGCAGACCCGATCGTCACTTCTAATTTAAAACCATCATAGGTTGTACCGATAAAATATGAAGTTGCAGATTTTGTACCCCTTGCCGTTTGGGAGAAAACTACCCCTAAATAACTCTAGCCCTACCAGCAAAGTAGGCTTTTGCATGAGCAGACCCGATTGTTACTTCTTAATTAAAACCATCACAGCTTGTACCGATGAAATAGAAACTTTCAGATTTTGTGCCCCTTGCCGTTTGGGAGAAAACTACCCCTAATTAATTTTAGCCTCTCAGGCAAAGTAGGCTTTTGCATGAGCAGACCCCATCGTCACTTCTAAATTGGAACCCTCAAAGTTTGAACCGATGAAATATGAACTTTCAGATTTTGTACCTTTACCGTTTAGGAGAAAACTACCCCTAATTAACTCTAGCCTCACAAGCATATTAGGCTTTGCATGAGCAGACCCGATCGTCACTTCTAAATTAGAACCATCATAGTTTGTGCCGATAAAATATGAACTTTCTTATTTTGTACCCCTTGCCATTTAGGAGAAAACTACCCCTAATTAACTCTAGCCTCACAAGCAAATTAGGCTTTGGCATGAGCAGACCCGATCGTCACTTCTAAATTAGAACCATCATAGCTTGTACCGATGAAATATGAACTTTCAGATTTTGTACCCCTCGCCGTTTAGGAGAAAATTACCTCTAATAAACTCTAGCCTCACAAGCAAAGTAGGCTTTTGCATGAGCAGACCCGATCGTCACTTCTTAATTAGAATCATCATAGTTTGTACCAATAACATATAAACTTTTAATTTTGTACCCTTTGTCGTTTAGGAGAAAGCTACCCCTAATTAACTCAAGCCTCTTAAGCAAAGTAGGCTTTCGCATGAGCAGACCCCATCGTCAATTTTAAATTAGAACCATTATAGTTTGTACCGATACAATATGAATTTTCAGATTTTGTACCCCTTGCCGTTTAGGAGAAAACTACCCCCTAATTAACTCTAGTCTCACAAGCAAAGTAGGCTTTTGCATGAGCAAACCCGATCGTCACTCCTAAATTAGAATCATTATAGTTTTAGCCGATAAAATATGAAATTTCAGAATTTGTACCCATTGCCGTTTAGGAGAAAACTCCCCCTAATTAACTTTAGCCTCACAAGCACATTAGGCTTTGCATGAGCAGACCCGATCGTCACTTCTAACTTAAAACCATCATAGTTTTAACCGAAAAATATAAACTTTCAGATTTTGTACCCCTTGCCGTTTAGGAGAAAACTACCCCTAATTAACTCTAGCCTCACAAGCAAAGAAGGTTTTGGCATGAGCAGACCCGATCGTCACTTCTAAATTAGAACCATCATACTTTGTACCGATAAAATATAAACTTTCAGATTTTGTACCTTTTGCCGTTTGGGAGAAAACTACCCCTAATTAACTCTAGCCTCGCAAGTAAAGTAGGCTTTTGCATGAGCAGACCCGAACGTCACCTCTAAATTAAAACCATTATGGTTTGTACTGATAAAATATGAACTTTCAGATTTTGTACCCCCTGCCGTTTAGGAGAAAACTACCCCTAATTAACTCTAGCCTCATAAGCAATGAAGGGTTTCCTATGAACAGACTGGATCGTGAATTCTAAATTAGAATCATTTTAGTTTTAATCGATAAAATATGAACTTTCAGATTTTGTAGCCCTTGCCGTTTTGGAGAAAACTGCCCCTAATTAACTTTAGCCTTACAAGCAAAGTAGGCTACTGCAGGAGCAGACCCGATCGTGATTTCTAAATTAGAACCATCATAGTTTGTGCGAATAAAATATGAACTTTCAGATTTTTTACCCCTTGCTGTTTAGGAGAAAACTGCCCCTAATTACCTCTAGCCTTACAAGCACATTAGGCTTTTGCATGAGCAGACCTGATCGTCACTTCTAAATTCAAACCATCATAGTTTGTACCGACACAATATGATCTTTCAGATTTTGTACCCCTTGCCGTTTGTACGCCTTGCCCGAACAGACAAAACGAAAACAGAATGTCAAAAAAACATTTAAAGTTAGTACTAAGTAAAGTAAGTTTAGATAAAAGTTACTTCAATCGACATTGGTATAAAAATAATTGGTATACAATAATTCACTCGAAATTGGTATTTAATTTAATCGAAATTGGTATTAAGTCCAACCGAAATTGGTATTAAATTTAATCGAAATTGGTATCAAATGCAATCTAAATTGGTATTAAAATCAATCTAAATTGGTATTAAATTCAATCGAAATTGGTATTAAATTCAATCGAAATTGGTATTAAATTCAATCGAGATTGGTATTCAACTCAATCGAAATTGGTATAAAAATAATTCAATCGAAATTGGTATAGAAATAATTCAATCGAAATTGGTATATAATATTTCGACAGGGTATAGTATATTGCAACAAAAATTCTGTTTTCCGTATTAGAACAGACAAAAAATTGAAACCTCACACGTTTCTCACTTATAATATAAGATGATAAAATCCGAAAGCAGTATGTCAAAAAAACATTTATATGAATTAAATGAATGTCAAAAAAACATTTAAAGTTAGTACTAAGTAAGATAGTTTAGATAAAAATTACTTGGTATATAAATAATTCAGTCGAAATTGGTATTAAATTCTATCGAAATTGGTATTAAGTTCAACCGAAATTGGTACTAAATTCAATCGAAATTGGTATACAAATAATTCAATCGAAATCACTATTAAATTCAATCGAAATTGGTATAGAAATAATTCAATCGAAATTGGTATAGAATTGAGTCTAAATTGGTATTAAATTCAATCGAAATTGGTATTAAATTCATTCGAAATTGGTATATATATAATTCAATCGAAATTGGTATTAAATTTAATCGAAATTGGTATTAAATTCAATCGAAATTGGTTTTAACTTCAATCGAAATTGGTATAGAAATTATTCAATCGAGATTGGTATTAAATTCAATCGAAATTGGTGTATAAATGATTCAGTCTAAGTTGGTATTGAATTCAATCGAAATTGGTATTAAATTAAATCGAAATTTGTATTAAATTCAATCGAAATTGGTATTAAATTCAATCGAAATTGGTATAGAAATAATTCAATCGAAATTGGTATATAATATTTCGACAGGGTATAGTATATTGCAACAAAAATTCTGTTTTCCGTATTAGAACAGACAAAAAATTGTACTGATAAAATATGAACTTTCAGATTTTGTACCCCCTGCCGTTTAGGAGAAAACTACCCCTAATTAACTCTAGCCTCATAAGCAATGAAGGGTTTCCTATGAACAGACTGGATCGTGAATTCTAAATTAGAATCATTTTAGTTTTAATCGATAAAATATGAACTTTCAGATTTTGTAGCCCTTGCCGTTTTGGAGAAAACTGCCCCTAATTAACTTTAGCCTTACAAGCAAAGTAGGCTACTGCAGGAGCAGACCCGATCGTGATTTCTAAATTAGAACCATCATAGTTTGTGCGAATAAAATATGAACTTTCAGATTTTTTACCCCTTGCTGTTTAGGAGAAAACTGCCCCTAATTACCTCTAGCCTTACAAGCACATTAGGCTTTTGCATGAGCAGACCTGATCGTCACTTCTAAATTCAAACCATCATAGTTTGTACCGACACAATATGATCTTTCAGATTTTGTACCCCTTGCCGTTTGTACGCCTTGCCCGAACAGACAAAACGAAAACAGAATGTCAAAAAAACATTTAAAGTTAGTACTAAGTAAAGTAAGTTTAGATAAAAGTTACTTCAATCGACATTGGTATAAAAATAATTGGTATACAATAATTCACTCGAAATTGGTATTTAATTTAATCGAAATTGGTATTAAGTCCAACCGAAATTGGTATTAAATTTAATCGAAATTGGTATCAAATGCAATCTAAATTGGTATTAAAATCAATCTAAATTGGTATTAAATTCAATCGAAATTGGTATTAAATTCAATCGAAATTGGTATTAAATTCAATCGAGATTGGTATTCAACTCAATCGAAATTGGTATAAAAATAATTCAATCGAAATTGGTATAGAAATAATTCAATCGAAATTGGTATATAATATTTCGACAGGGTATAGTATATTGCAACAAAAATTCTGTTTTCCGTATTAGAACAGACAAAAAATTGAAACCTCACACGTTTCTCACTTATAATATAAGATGATAAAATCCGAAAGCAGTATGTCAAAAAAACATTTATATGAATTAAATGAATGTCAAAAAAACATTTAAAGTTAGTACTAAGTAAGATAGTTTAGATAAAAATTACTTGGTATATAAATAATTCAGTCGAAATTGGTATTAAATTCTATCGAAATTGGTATTAAGTTCAACCGAAATTGGTACTAAATTCAATCGAAATTGGTATACAAATAATTCAATCGAAATCACTATTAAATTCAATCGAAATTGGTATAGAAATAATTCAATCGAAATTGGTATAGAATTGAGTCTAAATTGGTATTAAATTCAATCGAAATTGGTATTAAATTCATTCGAAATTGGTATATATATAATTCAATCGAAATTGGTATTAAATTTAATCGAAATTGGTATTAAATTCAATCGAAATTGGTTTTAACTTCAATCGAAATTGGTATAGAAATTATTCAATCGAGATTGGTATTAAATTCAATCGAAATTGGTGTATAAATGATTCAGTCTAAGTTGGTATTGAATTCAATCGAAATTGGTATTAAATTAAATCGAAATTTGTATTAAATTCAATCGAAATTGGTATTAAATTCAATCGAAATTGGTATAGAAATAATTCAATCGAAATTGGTATATAATATTTCGACAGGGTATAGTATATTGCAACAAAAATTCTGTTTTCCGTATTAGAACAGACAAAAAATTGAAACCTCACACGTTTCTCACTTATAATATAAGATGATAAAATCCGAAAGCAGTATGTCAAAAAAACATTTATATGAATTAAATGAATGTCAAAAAAACATTTAAAGTTAGTACTAAGTAAGATAGTTTAGATAAAAATTACTTGGTATATAAATAATTCAGTCGAAATTGGTATTAAATTCTATCGAAATTGGTATTAAGTTCAACCGAAATTGGTACTAAATTCAATCGAAATTGGTATACAAATAATTCAATCGAAATCACTATTAAATTCAATCGAAATTGGTATAGAAATAATTCAATCGAAATTGGTATAGAATTGAGTCTAAATTGGTATTAAATTCAATCGAAATTGGTATTAAATTCATTCGAAATTGGTATATATATAATTCAATCGAAATTGGTATTAAATTTAATCGAAATTGGTATTAAATTCAATCGAAATTGGTATTAAATTCAATCGAAATTGGTTTTAACTTCAATCGAAATTGGTATAGAAATTATTCAATCGAAATTGGTATTAAATTCAATCAAAATTGGTGTAGAAATGATTCAGTCTAAGTTGGTATTGAATTCAATCGAAATTGGTATTAAATTAAATCGAAATTTGTATTAAATTCAATCGAAATTGGTATTAAATTCAATCGAAATTTGGTATAGAAATAATTCAATCGAAATTGGTATATCATATTTTGACAGGGTATAGTATATTGCAACAAAAATTCTGTTTTCCGTATTAGAACAGACAAAAAATTGAAACTTCACACGTTTCTCACTTATAATATAAGATGATAAAATCCGAAAGCAGAATGTCAAAAAAACATTTATATGAATTAAATGAATGTCAAAAAAACATTTAAAGTTAGGACTAAGTTCTAATTTAATTATTTAATTTAATTATTTAATTCTAATTTAGATGGGACGATCGGGTCTGCTCATGAATAACCCAACTTTGCTTGTAGGGCTTGAATTAATTAGGGGTAATTTTCTCCCAAACGGCAAGGGGTACAAAATGTGAAAGTTCATATTTTATCGGCACAAACTATGATGGTTCTAAATTAGAAGTGACGATTGGGTCTGCTCATGCAAAAGCCTACTTTGCTTGTGAGGCTAGAGTTAATTAGGGGTAGTTTTCTCCTAAACGGCAAGGGGTACAAAATCTGAAATTTCATATTTTATCGGTACAAGCTATGATGGTTCTAATTTAGAAGTGACGATCGGGTCTGCTCATGCGGAAGTCCACTTTGCTTGTGAGGCTAGAGTTAATTAGGGGTACTTTTCTCCTAAACGGCAAAGGGTGCAAAATCTTAAAGTTCATATTTTATCGGTAGAAACTATGATGGTTTTAATTTAGAAGTGACGATCGGGTCTGCTCATGCAAAAGCCTAATTTATTTGTGAGGCTAGAGTTAATTAGGGGTAGTTTTCTCCTAAACGGCAATGGGTAATAAATCTAAAAGTTTCTATTTCATCGGTACAAGCTATGATGGTTCTAATTTAGAAGTGACGATCGGGTCTGCTCATGCAAAAGTCTACTTTGCTTGTGAGGCTTGAGTTAATTAGGGGTAGTTTTCTCCTAAACGGCAAGGGGTATAAAATCTGAAAGTTCATATTTTATCGATACAAACTAAAATGATTCTAATTTAGAAGTGACGATCGGGCCTGCTCATGCAAAACCCTACTTTGCGTGTGAGGCTAGAGTTAATTAGGGGTAGTTTTTTCCTAAACGGCAAGGGGTACAGAATCTGAAAGTTCATAGTTTATCAGTCCAAACTATGATGGTTCTTAATTAGAAGTGACGATCGGGTCTGCTCATGCAAAAGCTAATTTGCTTGTGAGGCTAAAGTTAATTAGGGGTAGTTTTCTCCTAAACGGCAAGGGGTACAAAATCTGAAAGTTCATATTTTATCGGTACAAACTATAATGGTTCTAATTTATAAGTGGCGATCGGGTCTGCTCATGCAAAAGCTTACTTGCTTGTCAGGCTTAAAATAATTAGGGGTAGTTTTCTTCTAAACGCTCGTGGTACAAAATTTTTATTGACGGTACAAATTAGTACAAAATAAGTACTAAATAATGCAAAAGGTCCGAGTCGATTCTGCTCAGGTGGTCTTTCCAGCTTAAGAGAGGTCGATATGTGTGATAATTGGTTTCACAGAAAGTGGACATCTCATGAGGACATCTCAATGTTCACATTGAAAGTATCTTTAGTTTTGCATTATATGAAAGTTGAAGGCTTGCCATTTTTGTTTTAACAGATGGTGACTCTTTTGTCAAAATTTTCGATGACTTTTTCACACAAGTCGGGCTGAATCTCGCCAATAACACGAATAATCTCCGCTTTTACCTCATCAATCGTCTGTGGGTTATTGCGGTAGACTATGTGATTTAACATAGCCCCAAAGAAAAAAGTCTAAAGGCGTCAGATCACAAGATCTTGGTGGCCATTCAACATGACCATTTTTTGAGATAACTCATCCAGGAAACTTTTGCCTCAATAAATTGATTGTTAGAGCTGCTGTATGACAAGTGGCTCCATCCTGTTGAAACCACATGTCATGCAATGTAAGAAATTGTGTTAAAAAAAAAAGAATAACGAAAACAATTTCAGAAGCTATTGACATTAATACCGCAATTACAGCGACATAGCAAATTAGTAGATATAATTTAACATTAGATGTAATTTCACAAATTAGTAGATGTAACAAACGTTTCAAATACTTACGATCCAAATTACAATCTACGTTGTAAACTGATATTAAATATGACAATTGATGCAAATTAATATACTATCTACTAATTTGCTATGTCGCTGTAAATGCGGTATAAAGCAAACGAGCAGTGGTATATTGAACTCAATTTATAAATTAGTGCATGTGAGAAAGTAGGGCGATTATAAATTACGGAGATTGGACGAAGCAGTTGTCTAGTAAAGAGGTAACAAGGTTTTGATTATTAAAATTTTGTCGTTAGAAACACGTTGTCTCTAAATTATTATCATTCAAGTTGGACCCATAGTTTAGTGCAAATCAGATCAGCCGCTGCAAACGCACGCTCGTATTCGACACTTGTTGCTCGTATAGTAAATAATTTACTAGAAGTTTTCTCTAAATATTTGACACGAATGTCAATAGTATATAACTTTTAGTCAATATAAATTTTAATAATATTTGTGAATCCCTTAAGTCATTTTTCAGTACTGTTATCCACTAAATGTTTATTCATTTTCTGTTCATTTGTACTTTGCGACTATTCTTTTATTGTTAATTCTGGCATTGCTAGTGTGAACGCACTTGATCGATCACTGGAAGTGCATACTTCTGAATCTGAGCTTTCGGTTTCAGGTCCATTATTCAAAGCAAAAGGTTCAATTAATACAACAATTTTTTTATCAAGGGCTTTTGTGCTTTATTAAATATTTTATAGCATACATTACATACTTTATTGCAAAATATTTTAAAAATCTATCTCCTTTATTTGATACGTATATATATCTAACGAGAACTCCTTCAAGTTCTTTAAATATGAATGTTTTTTGTGAACTAAGTTCATCAAACACAAATTTTATTGTTAAATCAGAAGCATATAGATTTACGTCATATCGACACTGTATTTACAGCAACTATATTTGGAGCAAGAACTTATGACAATAAGTAAAACGATTTCACTGTCTGAAAACATTATATCAGAATGAATGGCAATTAAATTTATCCTGATTACCCTTTAATTTTACAAAATCTTTCTTGTATTCCCAAAAAGGTTGCTCGATCTCGAATCTAGAATCACGAAAAGTATTACCATGTTTTTGTAGGTTGTCTTTAATTATTCTTAGATCTATTTGCCAAGATCTATTTCCTCTACATGCATATTGCTGATGCTTCTTATATAAAATATTTATAACTGTTAGCTGAATGAAATAAACACAATTTACGATAAGCATTAATCAAAACTTCTACTATTCTCCTAACAGCAGCATCAACAGTCGTAATTGAATTAATGTTCTATTATGTTTGAACATTTGAACATGTTTTTCAACAGCGTTAAACATTTATCAGATGACAAGAACCAGATTCCAAAAGCAGTGTTTGCCATGAACGAACAAACTGTTCGAACGAACGAATAAACTGTTAGAATATTAACTAGGAATATTTCACCGTATATTTTGTGGGGGTTTCTTCCTTCGATTTTTTCATGTCTTAAAATATATTTGGTTAGGTCAAGTTTATTGTATTTGATTAAAAATTAATTAATTTTCTTTAGAATATCATAATTATTAATTTATTACATTAAATACGCATAAATATAAGTTTGTTTAATTTTTACCGAAACCGGTAAAAGCTTTGAAATTTATCAGTTTTTTGATACTGTGTTTTTGGGGATTTATCGGTTAACCGGTATTGCAAACCCTACTCACAAGCTCAAAGTAAATATCGTCAGACTTATACTAAGTTTCGGAAGTGATTTTTTAATTCTACGAAACAAGATCGCAGCTCCAACGTCGATTTTAATTTTGGTCGCTCTGAGCAAAATTGAAAACAATTGGATTAAATCAACAATCACAAATGTTTGTTATCAGGTTTGGACCAATGCACGTACAAGAAAGAGGTCATAACAATGCATGGTTATAAATTTATTGTTTAAGATTAAAATTAAATGGAACACTTTTTGGGTTATATTATTTTATTAAAATATCACTAACCTAGGTGTGTATGTGGCGTTCAACTAAATTTTACAAGTAAACTTACATAATTGTTTATTAAAATGAAAAAGAATAACAGTTCGTTATAGAAAATTGTATATAGTTTTCTCGAAACATCAGCATTCATATGTTTTTATACTTTAGAAAATAAGTTTTTTTCTTCTCAAAATTAGATGATTTGGATTTTTTTTATTGATAATATGAACGAAGGAGATTAATATTCTAACATAGAATCAAATAACGTTATAATTAATACGAAATTTCCTCTAAAAAGTTTTTGTACTATGGTTCAAGTGAATGTTGATTCTATACATGCATCCACGGATCAAACCTCTCACATTTTTTTGTCTGGGTGGTTTAGCCAAACATTCATTGGAGACTAATAGATGCGAATTTTACTTCCAAACTAATCAATGACTGGAGGACCAGATTTATAAAATAGCTCATTTCAACAAAATATCACTCCACCATTTGGTTTTAGGTCACAATTGCATTTCAAGTGACATAAAAACAGTCGAATTTAAACTGAAAGATCATGGTCAGGGAATAATTAGAACCGGCTTTAGAACACTCTGGAGCCTTTACATTGTCATTAGATGACGTGAACCGTGATTTGTAGTGAAGAGCTGCTTCGTTGACGAATCAACGAAGTGGCATAGCAGGCTGCGCACCTAGTAAGATTTATAAGCCTCAAACTAGCGACAGTCTGTGGGTTTGAAGAGGAAAAACCTGCTGCTCCAATACAAATGAACTGTATGGTAGGCGTATTTCGAATTAAAACTGCATCCAAGAAAAGCTAAGTGTAATAAAAAGATATTGACAACCCCCATACGTGAAAAGAATTGCGATCACCACATCCAACCCCACATTTAATCACACATTCACACGCTCTCGCACCCTCATTCACTCATGCACACACGCACACACTCATACTCACAAATATGCACCCATCCATGCCCATACACGCACTCACACCACGCGTTACAGCCAAACTACCATATTCAATCTCATAGATTAATTTCTAGTTCGGGGTTATCGGTTGTCATGAGAAAAAAAAATACTTAAAACGCGTTTCACATTTTCAGAATAGCGTTGATTAGATAAAACTGTTTTCAATGCTTTTGAAATCGTAGTAAATATTATCTCATTCTAATGAAGGTTATTATGCGATTTTTTAAATATATCCTCGACCAGGTATATAGGCGAAGTTAAGAATGTATTATATAATTGTTGAGTGAATGTCACTCGGCTAGTAGTATCCGAAAATGTAATTAGAACCTACGATAATGGAGCGGTATTCTCAGGAACATCGAGTAACTATTTTGCTAAACCACACGTTGAAAATCCACCGTCAGGAGCCTTAAAATGTTGTCCAAACCCTGCAAATAGTTCGACTGGCACTGAATCAAATTTTTTCATTCCTATCGTTTAACAGCTTGTTGACGTTCGGATGTGTTAATACCATTTCACTAAAACCTAAAACCATTGAACGCTATACATAAATGTATGGATTTAATTGACCATCCTTTTTTTATTGCGCATGTATATAAGAAAACAATTCTCAATGGTAACTTCATGTCCAGCTTCCACTAACGGTTGAGCCAGAGTAGATCCAATAAACCAATGAGGTCCTGCCATGGTTGGTACCGCGGACAAAGTTTTTCAAAGACTTTAAGTGTTTTCCCAACCAGCAATAACATTGACAACATTTTCCTGTTATCATTCATAATGAGATTCAAGTTAACAACCATATTACCATTCGAATTGTTGTTATGCTACACCAAATCAAACATCAATGTTAATTTCAATACAAAAGGTCTGTACACAATTAAAATCAGTAGTACTCCTTTTCCAGTTTATTAATCAAATTACAATAAAAAAAATACTGTTAACTCATGTTCTATTTAGGTACAAAATACAAAATAAAATGTGAACGGTAATATGCTAACTGGTTCACTGTCGACTTTTACTCTTAACAACTTTTATCGCCAACCAGTTTTAATTTTAAGTATTTTTAGTGATTTATCCCTAAATTTTTGTTATACAATATGCATGCAAAAGTTTGGGTTACATGATTTCAACTGGAGATTGACAGTCACACGTGCATGTAACAAATATACTCACTCATAGGGACCCACATACACCCATCCATACAAATTCATGCACCTACATACCTATCCATAATCATCAACACATGAAAAAAATTAAAACGAAATTAAGAACATGACTCACCCGAGGTTTGTGGTCGATCCCTCTCCGTCATCCCTTAAGTGCACTGTCTAGCCCATACGGTCAACCGGATTCATAGTTACGGGTGATATTCCAGTGGAGTAAAACTGTGACGTATTGCAGGTGGTTAAAATACCGCCCTTGATGAATTCAATCTTGATGCGTATATGCCAGAGGCCGGAATTTGGGATATAGTAGTTGATGAAATCAATAATGCATGCGTCATAAGTTATTGGAATATATTTTCCACGAAATTACCACTAATGCGGGTACACGTCACAGGTTGTTGAAATACATCCACTGAGGTCATCAATATTCGGACATGCAAATGTGGCAGATTATTAAAATATATTATCGGCTGATGAATCTAACGTAAGTATACGCCGCAGTTTGTTACGATACAGTGATACCCAATTTATGGTGAAAGAAATACACAGTATACTTAATTTTTGCTTATTAGCATTCGAACAATATTTTATTAGGAAGTCCTTAGTTTGTTTCTTAAGTTCTAAGAAGTACACAAATGAGATTAACGATTCAACTTATTCCTTATGCAAACTAAAAGTTTTGAAGGACGTACCAAACATATATATTTTTTTTTAATATTACCGTTGGCCACAAAAAGCCGAAAAAAAATAATATCACTTGAATGCTTACGCATTAGTAAAACCGATCAAAAAGAAAACCATATTAATTAATTTTGGATTTATCCATTAATGTCCGATGCACTCAAAATAGACAGAAGAAAATTTTTGGCAAGCACGAAATCAATAACATTGAGTATGACACTATTGTGAGATTTTAGTTTTCGTTCTGGTTGGTTTTCTTTTATAATATGTTCTGTTTTTAGGGTTCCGTTTTTTATACGGAACACTATTGGTGAGAGTAAAACAAGTTTTTCACATTATATCGATTTTCTCGTAAACTATAAATGCTATGGAGTTGAAATTTGAGGTGCGTATAAAAATAATCTGCTCACATAAAATGACGGATACAAATAAAACTAAAGTGGTTTTCGTTTGGTTTACAGGGGTACGATGTGAGACCTTTGAGAAAATATATTTCTTTGTAGATTCAAGTAGGGTATCATATGAAAGGGCTTCATTTCAGTATTCCTTAAAAATTTATTTTGGAATTTTACACCTCACCATTTTTTGTATAATTTGGAATAATGACGTTTTTTTCGAGTTTTCTTACCTCAATTAGCTCAATTAGCTTCCATAAAAAAGTGTCATATTCTCATAATTAGATTTATTAAAGGGGTGGATATGAGGAGGGGTAAAATCACTATTTAAAATGGGGTCAAGTGGGGTGTCATTTGAAAGAGGACTTTATTTAGAAAACATAGCAATTTTTTTTAGAATTTTGCAATGCACAGTTTTTGAGTTATTTTCAAAAAAGTGCAACTTTCAGACCGTTCCCCCCCCCCCCCTACGTTTCAACACTGATTGACAGAAAAATTTGTAAAAATTCACAGAGTTAGGAAATTTGGTAAATTTTGTATGAAAATTATAGCGAGGTCTCAAATAATTATATTTCTGTGTGTTTAGGGGACCGGGGTAAAGAGGGTAAAAAAAATTTTTTGTGACCCAAGCGAGTGGGGTGTCATTTAAAAGAGCACATAATTTAAAATATGTTGCAATATTTTTTAGAATTTTGCGGTGCACAGTTTTTGAGTTATGGGCAAAAAAGGGAAAAATTCAGACCGTTTCCCCCTTACGTTTCGACACTGATTGACAGAAAAATTTGAAAAAATTCCCAGAGCTAGGAAATTTAGTAAATTTTGTATGAAAATCATACCGAAGTCTCAAATAATTATATTTCTGTGTGTTTAAGGGACCGGTGTAAAGAAGGTATAAAAAAATTTTTTTTGACCCAAGCGAGTGGGGTGTCATTTAAAAGAACACTAGATTTAAAATTTGTTGCAATATTTTTTAGAATTTTACGGTGCACAGTTTTTGAGTTATGGGCGAAAAAGTGCGAAATTCAGACCGTTCACCCCCTACGATTCGACACTGATTGACAGAAAAATTTGAAAAAATTCACAGAGCTAGGAAATTCGGTAAATTTTGTATGAAAATTATAGAAACGTCTCAAATAATTATATTTCTGTGCGTTTAGGGGACCGGGGTAAAGAGGGTAAAAGAAAATCTTTTTGGACCCAAGCGAGTGAGATGTCATTTAAAAGAGCACCTAATTTATAAATCATTGCAATTTTTTTTAGAATTTTGTGATGTAAAGATTTTGAGTTATTATCAAAAAAGTGCAAATTTCAGATCGTTTCGCTCCCTACGTTTCGACGATGATTGACAGAAAAATTTGAAAAAATTCGCAGAGACAGGATAATTTGTAAATTTTGAATGAAAATCATAGCAAAGTCTCAAATAACTATATTTCTGTGTGTTTAGGGGATGGGTGTAAGGAGAGTAAAAAACCACTTTTGACCCAACCGAATGGGGTGTCATATGAAGGAGCACTTAATTTAAGAAACATTACAGTTTTTTTAGAACTTAGCGGTGCACAGTTTTTATGTTATTGAAAAAAAATATTTTTAGTATGTAGCCTCTTTACCCCCCCTAAATTTCAACACTTGATTGACCAAAAAAATAATCAAATTTAAACCATTTACAAGCTGGTGAATTCTTCTTGAGTTACCATAAACATCTATGGATGAGGTTTAACCTAATGTAACATTTTTTGAATTATTTTTGATCAATGTGGATTTGATTGTAATTTACTATTAACATTTACGATTAAGTATTTTGTTATGCGTCTATGGTCTGGAAATATAAGGACATTACAACATAACTTTTTGTCAATAGTTTTTGATATTGTGTTCTTTTACATTCACGGAACCCTTGACGAGCGAATTTTATTCGCACTTGTCTGACTTTTTTAAATTAACTACTTCAACGATTACTCTATCATTTGACAAAAAAAAATTTTTAACTAATTTTGTACTAAGAATAATTTAACATAGTATAAATACCAGGTATGTCCACTCACTGAGATTCTTTTTTTTTGTGCCGTGACAAAAGTTATGCTATGTATCACCCCGAAAAAAATATTTTCTTCTTTTGGTTTTTATAACCAATCTCTTAATGTTCAGTAACATTACTTAAAATTTATGTAACCCAAACCTGTAAATAACAGAGTAGCTGACTACTTATGCCACGCCTTCCAAGATTATTCAATTATCACTCTTCTAAAAGAAATAACGCACACAAAAAAACCAAACTTTAACGTCCACCGGGGATTTATGTTATCAATGGCACAAACATGTAATATTTTTTTCTTTAATTCGCACAAAATGGACCGCACTAGCCAGATTAAAACAATTAAGGACATTAACATTAACTAGTTCACTACTTAACTTTTTTTTCTTCTTTAAAATGACATTTTTAAGGTAAAATTCACTAATTTGGTTTTTAATTTGGAATTTTTGCACGAGTCAAACCAAAAAGAAACGCGATGACAACTCATCAAAACAAATGTCAACCCGTTCCGATCAGAAACTTGAATGAAATGAAAATGTTACGAGACTGAGAGCCCTCTATCTTTTCAAGCACGTATTTATATTCAATTAACGGTCGTCTATAAACAATATGAACACGATAAGTTTGTTTCTGGGGTATTTACTTTCGTAAATTTTTTGGTACCCAGTAAGGAGTTTTCACAACTGCTTTACGATAAATTTAAATAGAAATTATTGCGATAGACGACTACGACTTGGATATCAGAAATTGTGTTTAAAAAAAAACAAAAATGACTACAAAGGTTTTTGTTAATATAAATTTAATACGTGTGGGAAAGTAGTGAGACTCTAAATTACGCAACTTGGCACCAGCTTCGTTACAAATTTGACTGCTTGTAATGAAGCGCTTTCTCATTGGCGAACCAATGAGAAGGACATAGCAGGAAGCGTACCTAGCGAGATTGATTTTCTTGCCCCAAGCTAGCTTCAGCCCATGGGAACGATAAAGTAACCCTGCTACTTCAGCACAAATACAGAAATGTACGCTATTTACGAAAATTTTCAGAAATGGAAAAAAAATACAAGAGGAAAAACGGAGACTCTGGCGACCCCTGTGGCGAAAGACCCACGATCAACACGTCCAACCCCCACGTTCGCTCACATACGCCCGCACACACACCCACACACACACACACACCCCCACACACACACACACACACACATTCACACCCCTTTATCATTATGACCTAATTAATAAAGTAAATTTACTCACCCCATGATTAAACCCCGTCCTCCTATTCTGCTTCCATCAGCCCTCCATCCGCACGTGGATCACGTTAGGAATCTCTCGAAAATATTTTGTATGATAATAATGTTGAATGCAGTTGCACGTACAAACGTGGTACGAAATGTTAAGTAGAAACGTTGTGTATATTCGTAAAATTTTGTAGAATCAAAAAAAATATTGTAATTGATGTGAAATTTTGTTGAATCAAAAATGATGTGATTGATGTAAAATATTGTTGGATCAAAAAATGATGTAATGGATGTAAAATATTGTTGAATCAAAAAATGATGTAATTGTTGTAAAATATGGTTGAATCAAATAATGATAGGTAGAAACGTTATATAAATTTTGTAAAATTTTGTAGAATCAAAAAAATATTGTAATTGATGTGAAATTTTGTTGAATCAAAAATGATGTGATTGATGTAAAATATTGTTGGATCAAAAAATGATGTAATGGATGTAAAATATTGTTGAATCAAAAATGATGTAATTGATGTAAAATATGGTTGAATCCAAAAATGATGTAATTGATGTAAAATATGGTTGAATCAAAAATGATGTAATTGATGGAAAATATTGTTGAATCAAAAATGATGTAATTGTTGTAAAATATGGTTGAATCAGATAATGATAGGTAGAAACGTTACATAAATTTTGTGAAATTTTGTTGGATCAAAAAATGTTGTAATTGATGCAAAATATCATTGAATCAAAAAAAAATGTTGTAATTGATGTAAAATATTGTTGAATCAAAAAATGATGTAATTGTTGTAAAATATGGTTGAATCAAATAATGATAGGTAGAAACGTTATATAAATTTTGTAAAATTTTGTTGGATCAAAAAATGTTGTAATTGATGCAAAATATCATTGAATCAAAAAAAAATGTTGTAATTGATGCAAAATATCGTTGAATCAAAAATGATAAGTAATTGTTGTAAAATATGGTTGAATCCCAAAAAATGATAGGTAGAAACGTTACATAAATTTTGTAAAATTTTGTTGAATCAAAAAAAATGATGTGATTGATGTAAAATATGTTTTTTTTTTTTTTGAATCAAGAATGATAAGTAGAATCATTCCATAAACTTGTAATCATCAGCGTTATATAATTTGGTTCTTATAAACAAAGAATAAATTGTTAGGTAGAAATGGTAAGTTAAATATTTTTATTTTATAAAACGTTACATAGAAACGTTAATTGATAACGTTGTTGCAGCACATGACAAGTAGAAACATTCCATAAACTTGTAATCATCAGCGTTATATAATTTGGTTCTTATAAACAATGCATAAATCGTTATGTAGAAATGGTAAGTAAATTTGCAATCACTTAAGCAGAATACGCTGAAAGGTAGTGGTTGCAGGATGCGTTGAAGTCCAAAAAAAAATGTAATCAATTGTACTAATACCAGTTAAATCATTCGTTGAAGTAGAACGGCAATATTTTTATATCAATGGTAATCACTAATTATCAATAATTTGTATCCACGATTGCGGAGCAATACGTTGAACGGCAATTGTTGCCGGATGCGTTGAAATCCAACAAGCAATCGTTGTGATCACTAACATAAATGGGGTATCAATACGGCGTTGAATTTTGAGGTAAATGTTGCGTTTATTTCCTTTCAAACTAACTCGCACATAACGGACAACACAACACACAAATATATTTTTTTTATCTTTAATTTTCCGGTCTCCGTCATTCAACACCCACGAGACACTAGTAGTTACTTTTTGTTTTCATTCACGGGTAAAACCAAGAATTTGCTGGAATCCTCCTATCAACCTTATTTGGATGCAATACAAACAACGAGACATCTCATATAAACATCGTGAAAATGATCAAATAATAAATCATATAGTAGACTTTGGTACATGAATTTTAATTTTATTATGGCTTATACCGTAACATTAAACATTTCGGATCCTTTATGTTTTAAATTACCACACAGGGATTTTATTAATATTATATAGCAATAGAGCCTTAGTAACACAAAGAAAACTTTTCTAATTATCGAACTACAGTTCCTTATATCTATCTGACTTAACAAAACACACAAAACAAAATTGTTCTAACTATGAAATTACAGTTCCTTATATATATATTTTTCTTAACAAAACAAAAAAAAAATTTACTAAAATCACAATTTTCAGTTATTGGTACATATAGCCTTGACAGCACCATAAAATTTTCTATGCAGGAATGTACAGTTCTACACCCATATTTTAACTTATCAGCACCAATTAAAGTTAGTGAAACTGAATTTAATGGTGAGTATATCCATAACTTAATTTAGTCACACGACCGAAAAGTGGTTGGTTAACAGTTTTCTTTTAATTCCCTTTATATAAATATCCTCCTGATCTTAGCTGTACTGTAGGGAAGATTCTAACCGCCAATTTGACTATTAATTAAGGATCAGGTTGGTATTGGAAACTCAAGAAAATTTACTAAATTCACGTTTTCTATGGTTGGATTATAATTTTATACATGCAAGGGTTGCCTAGATAGATCTTGTTATGGCAGCCATAGATTTTTTGATGGGCTATATCTTTGGTTCAATTGATTGATTCTGACGAAGAATTCACTCTACAGTTTTCTAATAACCTCATTAGGGTTACGGCTAAAAATTCGACGACTGACACTGTAATGCGGGATTGGTTTTCTACTATACATTTATCAAATAAAATGACTGTCACTTCTCAAAAAAAGAAAACACAAAGACCAATCGACCGCCATTATTAATGTTCTTTTCACTAGTTTTCATGCAAATCACTAATAAAAAAAATTAATTGAACAAAAATAGCAACTTACAGGAACCGGAAGACATATATTAAAATCCTCAAAATATGTATGCCCTTTGTATAAAAGATTTGATATTTATCCAGGTCTCCAATCCAGTGATCCTTTTTTCTTGTTATATCATGGAATTTTTTTCCCACCAACCACTTTCACCTGCATTCGCAAAAACGTCAAAAAATATTCACCAACGAACTACTCGTATGCGATGGAAAAATAATAATATTAAGCGTCCAACAAACTGATCACAAAATGTAATAGAATTAAGAGAGAGAATAAGTTACCGTGCTCATTATATAGTCAAATTTTTAATCTCGCAATAACTCGAATAAAGTATTTAGATGGGAGATAATTAATTTACATCAGATTTTCAAATTATTGGGAACTTATTATAGTTCACAAAACCGTTTGCTATTTGATAATATTGTACGAGAATAAGGTTGGGACCCAGAATATTTCTGACACATCCATAATATTTATAATTGAATCCAAAATGAATTAAATGCAGATGCGATCAATGTTATGATGTTTGGACATTTATTAAACTACACCCTACTATATCAGCACAGTGAAGTTCAGTTTAATAACGGAAGGATTGTTTAAAGCAAAATACTCATACAAAGATAAATCAAATGTTTAACAAGGCAAAAATAGTAATTCGTTGTATGTTGACGATTGGAAACAAAATACACGCAGCCGTTATGAGGTTTTGAAAATTTCGTTGTTTCATTACGGTTTGTGTTTTAGAAAAAAAAAATTCAAACCCAAGTTGTATGGCGAGAACAGTCGAATGGAAATATAGCGCGCGTCAATTTTAGTGTGTGGTAAGATTAAATTCTGATTAAAGTTTAGCGGTTGTACGGATGATGATTAAAGAAAATTATCAATTAATTCAAATTAACCAATATTATATTATATTAATGAATAAATAAATCAGGGTAATTAGTGCCATTTTCTTTCTCCTATACGTTTGTCCGCCTATTGCAGATTTAGCCAGATTTTAAGAAATATAAGGACGCTATGGGTTAAGGAAACTACACGACACATGAATATGGATGATGAAGGGATGAGAAACCATTACGTGCGGTACGGATTAATATAAGGAACAACAACTAAGGAAGCTGCGACTATAATATACTATATTATCCCAGACTATCCATTACAGAACAAGTGCTTTTTGGACGGAGACTCATGACCAAAAAGAAGTTGAAAAAGGACTAGACTGGTCGCAAACAGACCTTGTACATCCACATTAGTACGGTGAGGCACTTCAGTGTTCTACAGATTAGCAATCAAATCGCTCGGTATTACAAAACCCAATCTTAACAGAAACGAATTATTTATGACTATACAAAAAAAATCTTGGAGGGGTAGCGAGAAAGCAGGCATTCCACTCTATTGCAGGCGATCGATAACCAAAATCCTCCAGACCCAACTTCGGGCAGATCTGGGGGTTCCCGAGACTCTAAAGTCACAAAAAAAATTTATTCAATCTGCTACAGATCGAAAAGAAAAAAAACGCCATTGGACCGACTCCTTTAATGAAACATCCGACACAATTCCGCTTTTACGCCATGCAGGCTCGCAACCCACACCTGAACTAACACGAGTCTCATGCGTCTCCGACTACTAGCCGGGCTACACTGTTGTACGCTTCCGTCCAAGTGACTCTGAAGGCTGGAAAGAAGAATACTATTCACATGGTTTCAAAGTAACTAATTGAACCAAATTCAATACATTCGATCCCAGAAGTTTCGCTGGCAAATAGTCAACACAGAAAAAAAAATTTTTTGAAACAAGACCCGAACACCGACGTTGATACACACTCACTGAACTGTGAATTCAAGACGAAACTACCCTCATACTTTAGGGTTGTCGATAATCTAGACTTACAATGGCGGTGAAACAAAAGCGAAAGTTACTATCATACTGACAACAAAAAAAAATTATTACCGATGTTAGGCGCGAATGTCCTTGGAGTGATAAACACCTCTACGTTTAGAAACCAGGTCCTCCAGTTCGTAGGCGGAACCACCTACCAACCTTATTACTCTGGTCTCAATAAACTTCTGTGCAAGTTTAGCAGATAATTTCTTACCGGCGTCACTCAAGATAAAGTTCCTTCGGAACACCGTATCACCTGGTTTAAACAAAGTTACTCGAGCTCGTAAATTGTATCTTTCAGCACTTTTGACAAATGCTTCGGCAGTTAAATCAAGAATTCGAATGCGAATCTTATTAAGATAATCAGGTCGCAGAATCGTTTCACCTGGATCATGAAGACTATTCAATCGTCTCAGCAGTTCATATGACGAACCATGAGTCACCATAGGTATTCCAAACATTGCGTAATATGGGGAACATTTAAGTGTTTGATGTAGGGAACAACGTAGTGCACAAGCGATCTCGCTCAAGTGCAGATCCCATTTAGAATGCTCCTCCTTTAAATAGGCTCTAATACCAGATAAAACACTTCTATTTACCCGTTCAGAAGCGTTAGCTTGAGGTGAATACAACGCTAGTAATGTATGTTTCACTCCGTGCTTCGCCAAGAAATCTTCAAATAGTTTAGACCTAAACTGCGTCCCATTATCGGACACAATAACTTCGGGACAACCAAATACGTGAAAGACATTGGTAGCCAATAGATGACAAATTGGTTCAGCGGTTAGTTTCCGTAAAGGAAACAAAAAGGGATATTTCGTAACATGTTCTAATACTACAAGGATAGCGATATTCCCGGCCTTTGAACGAGGATAAGGGCCAAGAATATCGATATATAATCGCTGACCGATTCGTTCTGTTTTCATCTGAGACACCATGGGAGCACGAAGTGGAACATTAGTTGCTTTAATTTCTTTGCAGGTCTTACAATTTCCTATGTAGGATTTAACCTGGGTATACATGCGAGGCCAATAGTAAAATTTACGAATATTAAACAAGGTTTTTGCTAGACCTCCATGAGATGAGGTAGGAGGATTGTGGGCCCTTGCAATACACTCGTCAGTGTATTCCTCAGGTAACCACAATTTCCAAACCTCACCCTCTGAAGGAATATCAAGATCTAGACAAGCCAATCGTTTATAAACCCGACCAGAAATTACTTTCAGATCAGGCAATGTACCGTCTGCTTCGGTAACCAGATTTACCAACTCCAAATATCGAGAAGTGTTGAAGAAAGGGGAATTAAGATCTAATTCAGGCACTGGACATAGTTCAGAAATGACGTCAACAGAGTCACGTCTTGATAGAGTGTCTGGAACTATGTTTAAATTTCCTTTTCGGTACTCAATATCAAAGACATAACCCTGCAATTTCAAGCTCCAACGAGCCAATCGACCAGAAAGGTCTTTTTGTTGCATTAACCATTTTAATGAAGCATGGTCAGTTATGATCTTAAAGGCCTGACCCTCGACATACGCTCTAAATTTCTTTACTCCCAGTACGGCGGCTAGACACTCTTTCTCACTAGTTGAGTAATTGCGTTGCGCAGAATTTAGTTTCTTGGACATGTACGCTATGGGATGTTCCATACCGTCCATGTCACACTGCAGTAATACACAGCCTATACCGTCATTACTAGCGTCGCACTGGAGAGTAAAAGGTTTAGTATAGTCGGGGTTTATGAGGACTGGTGCTGATATGAGAGCATTTTTGAGATTTATGAATGCTATTTCAGCTTCTGGTGTCCATATGAATTTATTAGAATTTTTCTTCAACAAATCTGATATTGGAGAGGACATAGCAGAGAAATCGGATATAAAACGGCGATAATAACCCGCCATACCCAAGAAGCGTCGAATCTGTTTGGGTGTTCGAGGTGTAGGAAATTCTGATATAGCCTGAGTTTTATCAGGATCAATTTTTAACGTACCACCTCCCACCACATATCCCAAATATTTTACCTCCGCTAAGAGAAACTTACTTTTTTCCACGTTTATCGTCAAGTTCGCACGTCTAAGACACTGGAAGATATCTTCTAACAGTTTCAGATGGGCTTCGAAGGTATCTGTAACTATTAGAAGATCATCCAAGTATACGAAGACGCACGACTTGAGATGTGGAGGAATTACTTGGTCCATCAATTTGGTCATTGTTTGCGGCGCATTGCACAGGCCGAAAGGCATTCTTACGAACTGATACAATGGCCGCCCTGGGACCGTAAAAGCAGTTTTCTCGCGGGAGTGTTTTTCTAGAGGTATCTGCCAGAAAGCGTCTTTCAGATCCAAACTGGAAATGAAATTACTCTGTGGCAGACGACTCAAGATTCCATCTATCTGTGGAAGGGGGTAAGCATCCTTTTTAGTAACTGTATTGACCTTTCTACTATCCAAACAAAGACGATTCTTCCCAGGTTTGCGAATTAGAACCACAGGACTTGACCATGGACTGTTTGAAACCTCTATAATACCCAGAGACAACATCCTATCCAGTTCTTCTCCCATCAGTTTCTCAATGGCGGGCGATATTGGATAGTGTCGTTGCTTGATGGGAGCTGCAGTCCCCACATCAATAACGTGTTCCAACAAATGTGTTCGACCCAGACCCATTTTCGAAAATGATGGTAGAAGCTGAATAGTGTTTTGTAGACGCGCTTGATTGTCCATAGACAATTCTGAAATTCCTGACTCCGTAGTCGAAAATGTAGGTAAGTTAAATATCGGGTTAAACAAACCAAAAGCGTTAAAGAAATCTATACCTAGATATAGATTTTGAGTCAAAGACGGGATAATGAAGACGTCCAGGGTTCTGACTTGGTTCATAAATGAAATCTTTGTTTTTACAAACCCCAAGATCTTCTGTCTTTGGCCATCGGCAGTACGAACTACGGCAGACGAATAAGTCAGAAGGTCTGGAGTCTGTACGATTTCTTTAGCAAAATCACCACCAATTACAGTCAAGGACGCTCCACTATCCAACAGTCCAGTATGTTGTTTACCCAATATTGACACTGTGGCATAAGATCTCACATCGTTGGCCAATTTCACAATAGAGGAAATGGTTTTAGTTTTAAACAAATGACGTTGTTGCCAATAAATACGAGAACGGAGCGCAGAGCGCGATGGAAGTTTCAAAGATGATAATGAATCGACAAATATGTTTGAGCGCACCTTCAGGTATTCGTTCAATCGTTGTTGGAACGATTTGATTTTGGTCCATAATGGAGGTGGTTCAGTATGAACGGGGGTTCGTTTCAATAATTTCATATCAGTATCATGAGTGGATACCAGTGTATCAGAAGCAGTATTCAACGGGTGTTCTATAAAAGTGGATGTTGACGCTCGGCTCAACAGTGTATCGTGTACCAGTAAGTTATTGAGATTGGTAGATGAAATATCTGAAGAATCAGGAGACAAATTAATTTTGGTCTCAGATGCATCTAAGACAGGTCCTGGGAGCGAGAAAAGGTGTTGGGATTCTGGCCCCCCCTTCGGTTTCCCTGACAATTTTCACAATTAGGACATAACACATCGTCCTTCCCACATCCCCAACAAAACAATCGCTGTGATTCACGACAATCGTGCCACCGATGACCAGGTCGTTTGCAGTTCCAACAAATAGTTGAACTGGTTATTCGTCTCATATTAGGGGCAGGCTGTATTGCCGCAAGTTCGTTGGGTGTAATTGGTAACGATTCAGTTGGCAATTCGCTAATTTGCATTTGTGAGAATTCACGATCTAAATCCACCTCAGACACCGGTCTCGATGGTCTAATGTTATAATCGCGCGGTCTGGTTATTGACTCGGACCATAATTTTTCGCGGTCACGGCAGAGCTGGCGCAGATGTTCCAGTCCATAGATGGTGACATAAAGTAGCTCCCTTCTAATTTCCAATCGTAAGTTGTTGCGAATCAAGGAGAACAACTCCACATCCGGCATCGGTACTCGTAGTTTATCGCCTAGTCGATAAATTGATTGTAAGAATTCATCAAACAATTCGGTGGGCCGCTGTTTCCTGGCCCTCATCCGCTCCTTTACCTCTTCGTCCGTCTGCCTGTCCTGAAATTCTATTCGAAGAGCATGACATAAGTCAGTCCAAATAAGCTGTCGGTTCTGGCGAAAATATCTCCAGAACCAATCAGCTGCTCGATCTGTGAATAACAAGTATAGACAACGGGTGACAATAGTAAAATCGTTATTTAAACACATCTCTGTCAGCCGCTCTATTCTGAAGATGAACGCTTCAACATCCAGACCATCGGGTCTGCCTGAGAACGTAACGTTCCAATTTCTAACTGTGGTAGAGTGCTGATCGAGATGTGTTCGTAATCTAGCCGGAGCAAGAGCAGGAGGAGGTTCAGCAAACATTGGTGGTACCGGTACGTTATTCCGTACATACGCATTTACTGGCGTATAATTTCCGGAATGAACCGATTGATGTCTCGGGGTGGTGGGCGAGATTACATTTTGCGCTAGGGGTAGTAACACTTCAGGTGCCGGAGCACGTGATTGCATCATTGAGTGATTAATTCTCGAAATTTCCTGATCGATGTGAGCATTTACTGCTTCCTGAAAACCTTGATCTTCCGCTGCAGCGGCACCATATATGGGAGATCGTTGAGCTATATTCACTCGCACTTCATCGGCGAGTCGGGATGGTGGAAGACGGTTTGCCAAGGGAGTGGACGAGGGTTGATTTCCGGTACTGGAACGACGTTGCCAACCTGCGGTAACAGATCGAGTCACAGGTCGCGGTGGAGGTGGCACTATTGTATAATTATTTTTATCTATCCCTCGAGGCAACCTTTGTAATTCTGCACGCTCACAAGCGGCTCGACAAATTGGGCAGGTGCGATTCTGCAACAACCAGTCGTTGAGGCAGATGTCATGAAAGAGATGGTTACACCGAGTGAGAAGTTTTACGTCGGCCGGCACTATTTCGTGTTGACAAACAGCACAAGAGCTGGACCTATCCAGAACGTCAATCTTATCAGCGGCAGACATTATGAATCTCAAACCGCCGCACAGGACCAGATCAATAAATACACGTATATGGAGAGCGAAACGAAAATTATTACACTATCGATGTGAACGTTGAATCCAAATAAACAATTTAATTGTCAACAGAAAAGATTATTTTATTCCAATATTTGATTACTTTGAATATTTTAAAGCAGAATTTAAAAAAATTATATGGAAATTTAGCGTTTCAAACCTCAAACAGCTGCGCAATATTTTTTTCAATTCGACAATTATATTAAATCAGATTGATTATTATCTTGATATTATTTTATTACTATTTACGATTGTTTTCCAAGGTGCTGATATATGAACAGAACAAAGATAAACGGTAAGATTTGAGAGAAAATAAGTATACTACAAATATGGCAGAAGATGGCAATTATGAAAAATATTCAGACCCAATTCCGGGCTCGAATCTAAATGAAAAGAAAAAAAAAAAAAAACCCAACAAAAATAATAGAATGCTTCGTCTGACTTTTTCACTTATGACAGAGCGAACAAAACAATGGACATTGGAGATTAAATCGGTATCCTAAGGCTATGGAGACAAAAAGTGGATTGGCAAATACAAATTTCGGACTCAATTGGGGCTGGGCAAATCCGACGATCCCAGGACAGACGATGTCAAGCTAAGGAAAGTTTATCGGTTTTAACGGATAGCAGTTTAATCCGGTGATCAAACAAATGCGAAAATGAAGTGCAACAAAAAAAAACAAGCAAGCTATACTATTATTGACGATGTAAGTGGGGAGCAAAATTCATGAAACAAAATGCGAGAAAATTAATATACTATACTATTGTAGGCGGGGGAATAAACAAAAATTTCCGACTCGATTTCGGGCGACTCTGGAGTTCCCGGAACTCGAAAATCAATCAAAAAGTGCGGCAAGCCTACCGGTTAGACAAGGAGAATTTTACACAAAAGTTAATTCTATCAAAATAAATTGAGTATAAAAATTTAAATGGTTGTATATATACTTAAACTATCATGCAGGAAAAAAAAACTTAATCCTATAAATAATTTAAAATACTTAGAGCTAATTATGATGCTCGGATCTCCTGATGATTTATTTCGTTTCTTTCTATATTGATGGTTTGAATACTTGATGCTTCTTGAAGCTAATATAGTTTCAGTTGTTCTGGATATAAATTATTTATTTGCTTCTTTCTGGTTCATAAATAGGTAATTTTCCTTATATATTTGATTTTACTAGACCTAAAATTTAGAGAAGAAAGACCCAGCATTAGTATCTGGTAATACCAGCAGTTTTATTTATCACTTATTTATTAATTTATTTACTTAATTCATCTATTTCTAAATCTGACCATTTGTTTCATATAGTTATTCTTTTATTTATTTATTTATCTATTTATTGACGGACGAAGGACGGACAAACCAATCATGGGGGAGTTCACCACACCTGGGGTTGGAAGTGGTGATCGCCGTTCTTTCTTAAGTTATGTTGATTTTAAAGTTTTTTTTTTTTTTTTTTTTTTTTTAGTTTGTTAGTTTGGGACCAAGGAAAAATTTAAATAACCTACGTTAAGGGATGGGAAATCAGAAAGGAAAAGGGAAGAAGAGGGGAAGAAAAAGGATGGGAAATGGTAGGGTGGGAAGGGAATAAGATGGGGTATGTGATGATGGGATTTCACCCAGCTGACAAGTGCTGACGGGATGGCCAGAGGATAAATCCTCTGGACCACCATTCGATCGACAACACCCGCCAACTGCGATCCACACCACCAACACATACGGGCGAGGTGCTATGACCTGAGTGGATCCAGTCAACCACGGCATAAAAGCTGAGCGGGCATTTTCCCTCAGTAGCTGATCGGGCTACTTTGGAAAATGTCCCTCAGTATTATCCATGGGGAACCGAAACACTCAGGCCATAGGAAACCAATATTGTCGGGAGGGGACTCTAACAATTAGACAATATCAGTCCGGACTGGACTCTGAGGATACCACGAACCCGAAGCCTGACCAGGTGACCAGACTCGGACGAGAATTGGCGTATACACCAATACACGTCAGTCTAGGCCTGGCACCTGAATCACCTTCGGCCCTCGTGACATCGCCAGAAACCCAGCCCGTAACTAGGGTCCGTGGGGTTGTAATGCCCATTGGGAATATTTCCTAAGAAATATTCCCACCCTTGCGTTATCAAAAAAAAAAACAAAAGGAGAGTTGTAGCTGGAGGCGTGGGGACGCAAAACCCCATCAAAGAAAAGTCTGAGGCATCTCAGACTTCCTTCGCTCCTGCGCGCTTGAAGCAGGGAATTGCTTCCCGTCGCCAGAGCCTCTAGCTATTGTATGGTGGAACCAGAAATTAAATGAAGAAAAAAGAAGAAAAAAAATTTAAAAAAAAAAAATTTTTCCAAGTTTTTTGAAAATATGGAGGGACTCCACCAGAGTCCTACATTGCTGTAGGGACCCTTAGAGAAGCCCCACGTTGGGCGCCAATTTGTAATGAAGCGCTTTCTCATTGGCGAACCAATGAGAAGGACATAGCAGGAAGCGTACCTAGCGAGATTGATTTTCTTGCCCCAAGCTAGCTTCAGCCCATGGGAACGATAAAGTAACCCTGCTACTTCAGCACAAATACAGAAATGTACGCTATTTACGAAAATTTTCAGAAATGGAAAAAAAATACAAGAGGAAAAACGGAGACTCTGGCGACCCCTGTGGCGAAAGACCCACGATCAACACGTCCAACCCCCACGTTCGCTCACATACGCCCGCACACACACCCACACACACACACACACACACCCCCACACACACACACACACACACATTCACACCCCTTTATCATTATGACCTAATTAATAAAGTAAATTTACTCACCCCATGATTAAACCCCGTCCTCCTATTCTGCTTCCATCAGCCCTCCATCCGCACGTGGATCACGTTAGGAATCTCTCGAAAATATTTTGTATGATAACAATGTTGAATGCAGTTGCACGTACAAACGTGGTACGAAATGTTAAGTAGAAACGTTGTGTATATTCGTAAAATTTTGTAGAATCAAAAAAAATATTGTAATTGATGTGAAATTTTGTTGAATCAAAAATGATGTGATTGATGTAAAATATTGTTGGATCAAAAAATGATGTAATGGATGTAAAATATTGTTGAATCAAAAAATGATGTAATTGTTGTAAAATATGGTTGAATCAAATAATGATAGGTAGAAACGTTATATAAATTTTGTAAAATTTTGTAGAATCAAAAAAATATTGTAATTGATGTGAAATTTTGTTGAATCAAAAATGATGTGATTGATGTAAAATATTGTTGGATCAAAAAATGATGTAATGGATGTAAAATATTGTTGAATCAAAAATGATGTAATTGATGTAAAATATGGTTGAATCCAAAAATGATGTAATTGATGTAAAATATGGTTGAATCAAAAATGATGTAATTGATGGAAAATATTGTTGAATCAAAAATGATGTAATTGTTGTAAAATATGGTTGAATCAGATAATGATAGGTAGAAACGTTACATAAATTTTGTGAAATTTTGTTGGATCAAAAAATGTTGTAATTGATGCAAAATATCATTGAATCAAAAAAAAATGTTGTAATTGATGTAAAATATTGTTGAATCAAAAAATGATGTAATTGTTGTAAAATATGGTTGAATCAAATAATGATGGGTAGAAACGTTATATAAATTTTGTAAAATTTTGTTGGATCAAAAAATGTTGTAATTGATGCAAAATATCATTGAATCAAAAAAAAATGTTGTAATTGATGCAAAATATCGTTGAATCAAAAATGATAAGTAATTGTTGTAAAATATGGTTGAATCCCAAAAAATGATAGGTAGAAACGTTACATAAATTTTGTAAAATTTTGTTGAATCAAAAAAAATGATGTGATTGATGTAAAATATGTTTTTTTTTTTTTTGAATCAAGAATGATAAGTAGAATCATTCCATAAACTTGTAATCATCAGCGTTATATAATTTGGTTCTTATAAACAAAGAATAAATTGTTAGGTAGAAATGGTAAGTTAAATATTTTTATTTTATAAAACGTTACATAGAAACGTTAATTGATAACGTTGTTGCAGCACATGACAAGTAGAAACATTCCATAAACTTGTAATCATCAGCGTTATATAATTTGGTTCTTATAAACAATGCATAAATCGTTATGTAGAAATGGTAAGTAAATTTGCAATCACTTAAGCAGAATACGCTGAAAGGTAGTGGTTGCAGGATGCGTTGAAGTCCAAAAAAAAATGTAATCAATTGTACTAATACCAGTTAAATCATTCGTTGAAGTAGAACGGCAATATTTTTATATCAATGGTAATCACTAATTATCAATAATTTGTATCCACGATTGCGGAGCAATACGTTGAACGACAATTGTTGCCGGATGCGTTGAAATCCAACAAGCAATCGTTGTGATCACTAACATAAATGGGGTATCAATACGGCGTTGAATTTTGAGGTAAATGTTGCGTTTATTTCCTTTCAAACTAACTCGCACATAACGGACAACACAACACACAAATATATTTTTTTTTATCTTTAATTTTCCGGTCTCCGTCATTCAACACCCACGAGACACTAGTAGTTACTTTTTGTTTTCATTCACGGGTAAAACCAAGAATTTGCTGGAATCCTCCTATCAACCTTATTTGGATGCAATACAAACAACGAGACATCTCATATAAACATCGTGAAAATGATCAAATAATAAATCATATAGTAGACTTTGGTACATGAATTTTAATTTTATTATGGCTTATACCGTAACATTAAACATTTCGGATCCTTTATGTTTTAAATTACCACACAGGGATTTTATTAATATTATATAGCAATAGAGCCTTAGTAACACAAAGAAAACTTTTCTAATTATCGAACTACAGTTCCTTATATCTATCTGACTTAACAAAACACACAAAACAAAATTGTTCTAACTATGAAATTACAGTTCCTTATATATATATTTTTCTTAACAAAACAAAAAAAAAATTTACTAAAATCACAATTTTCAGTTATTGGTACATATAGCCTTGACAGCACCATAAAATTTTCTATGCAGGAATGTACAGTTCTACACCCATATTTTAACTTATCAGCACCAATTAAAGTTAGTGAAACTGAATTTAATGGTGAGTATATCCATAACTTAATTTAGTCACACGACCGAAAAGTGGTTGGTTAACAGTTTTCTTTTAATTCCCTTTATATAAATATCCTCCTGATCTTAGCTGTACTGTAGGGAAGATTCTAACCGCCAATTTGACTATTAATTAAGGATCAGGTTGGTATTGGAAACTCAAGAAAATTTACTAAATTCACGTTTTCTATGGTTGGATTATAATTTTATACATGCAAGGGTTGCCTAGATAGATCTTGTTATGGCAGCCATAGATTTTTTGATGGGCTATATCTTTGGTTCAATTGATTGATTCTGACGAAGAATTCACTCTACAGTTTTCTAATAACCTCATTAGGGTTACGGCTAAAAATTCGACGACCGACACTGTAATGCGGGATTGGTTTTCTACTATACATTTATCAAATAAAATGACTGTCACTTCTCAAAAAAAGAAAACACAAAGACCAATCGACCGCCATTATTAATGTTCTTTTCACTAGTTTTCATGCAAATCACTAATAAAAAAAATTAATTGAACAAAAATAGCAACTTACAGGAACCGGATATGTATGCCCTTTGTATAAAAGATTTGATATTTATCCAGGTCTCCAATCCAGTGATCCTTTTTTCTTGTTATATCATGGAATTTTTTTCCCACCAACCACTTTCACCTGCATTCGCAAAAACGTCAAAAAATATTCACCAACGAACTACTCGTATGCGATGGAAAAATAATAATATTAAGCGTCCAACAAACTGATCACAAAATGTAATAGAATTAAGAGAGAGAATAAGTTACCGTGCTCATTATATAGTCAAATTTTTAATCTCGCAATAACTCGAATAAAGTATTTAGATGGGAGATAATTAATTTACATCAGATTTTCAAATTATTGGGAACTTATTATAGTTCACAAAACCGTTTGCTATTTGATAATATTGTACGAGAATAAGGTTGGGACCCAGAATATTTCTGACACATCCATAATATTTATAATTGAATCCAAAATGAATTAAATGCAGATGCGATCAATGTTATGATGTTTGGACATTTATTAAACTACACCCTACTATATCAGCACAGTGAAGTTCAGTTTAATAACGGAAGGATTGTTTAAAGCAAAATACTCATACAAAGATAAATCAAATGTTTAACAAGGCAAAAATAGTAATTCGTTGTATGTTGACGATTGGAAACAAAATACACGCAGCCGTTATGAGGTTTTGAAAATTTCGTTGTTTCATTACGGTTTGTGTTTTAGAAAAAAAAAATTCAAACCCAAGTTGTATGGCGAGAACAGTCGAATGGAAATATAGCGCGCGTCAATTTTAGTGTGTGGTAAGATTAAATTCTGATTAAAGTTTAGCGGTTGTACGGATGATGATTAAAGAAAATTATCAATTAATTCAAATTAACCAATATTATATTATATTAATGAATAAATAAATCAGGGTAATTAGTGCCATTTTCTTTCTCCTATACGTTTGTCCGCCTATTGCAGATTTAGCCAGATTTTAAGAAATATAAGGACGCTATGGGTTAAGGAAGCTACACGACACATGAATATGGATGATGAAGGGATGAGAAACCATTACGTGCGGTACGGATTAATATAAGGAACAACAACTAAGGAAGCTGCGACTATAATATACTATATTATCCCAGACTATCCATTACATGCTATCTGAAATACGTTATTCAGCAAGGAAAATTGTATATTTTCTTTAAGGTCTAAAAACAGAACATGCCTCATCTAAGAACATCCATTGTTGGTTTTAAATTTTATTAATTACACGAAAAAGTCCTCGAAGTAATAATTATACGAAAACGCCTCAACAAGTTAAACAAATAAAAATTAGTAAGCTGACATGTATTTAATTGGAATTGAATATGCAAGTGATAAGTGCTTTTTTATGCATGTATTAAAACTGGATAAACTTGCGTTATTCAACAGCATCCTTGAAAAAACATATACGAAAGAAGTTAATAGAATGAAATTTTAGCATGTACAGCTTAGTTTTTGTTTAATAAAAATAACATTTTTAGAACAAATACAAGTTGTTAGTTAACATTTAAAAATCTGTGTTCAAACATATTAAACAACAAAAGCTCAACTTAAGTTTAAAAGAAATCCACTAAATAAGAAAAATTGTTTCCGTCATTTAATTCTTTTTAAGAAAAACATAAAAAAACAAGACAAATTTAATTCCATGATGATCTTGATGATCTCGTCTTAAAGAATTTCCTGAATTAATGATGGAACTTTTCGTAATCGATTTTTCTCCCCACTTTTTCATATATGACATTGTTTTGCTTTTTATTGAGAATTAGGTGAAATCATTATAAAAAAAACTTAATTAATTACCATCTTAGATTCGATCATATTCTTGTTTTTATCTTTTATTGTTAAATTATAATTGATGTTAGTTTTAGGTGGTCCTGTCCAATGCATTGTCTTTTTGTAATCAATTTTGGAATTAAATGGAGACAAATAATTTTGGGAAAAAAAAAACTTTTTATCATTAATTCAATTCTTTAAAGAAAAAACAGAATCATAGATCACAAAAAAAAAATAATTTGATCATCATCTAATAATTAAACGGATCTTGTAATTTAATTTATCGTTAACGTAAACAGATATATGATAAACAGATTGTTTGATTAATGAAAACACACACGTACACCAAAGAACGAAGATTTCCGCCCAGAAAAAAAAAAATTTCAAATATTTCTTAAGAAAACATCAAATTCTTATACGATTTCTTTTCAAATGTCAGTTTCAATCAATTATTTTTGTTTTTTTATTTTTTGAGAATAGTCGAAATTTTTTCATTACTTTTGTAATTGGTAACACCTTAAATTATAACTTTTTTGTTGATTTTCTAAAGATGACTGGTAACCCTCTAAGGTGTTAAATTAGATTAAATTTTATGTTAGATTTTGAAACTGAGTTAGTTTGTTTTTTTTTCGATCGTTTGATGTGTTACGGTTATGTGTACGTTTTTGGGTGAAAGTGTTTTGAATTTATTTTAACTTTTTCTTCATGAAATATAGTTTGAATATGAATTTGAACTTGAGGTTGATTGATGATTGTTAGAAGTTAGAAGCGTGTGAAGTAACACCTTGAGAGTTCTTTTTTGGATTAAGATGCAATGTTACGGTTTAAAAATAATATAACATAGCTAAACATATATTCATAGATTATGATATTCATGTAGACGTAAATGTGTGTAAGAGGAAGTGGTCGCGAAATTAAATTAATAAAACCAATATTGATTTCGTTCATTAATATTGGTTTATTAAAATATTATCTATATATTATGATGGGTTTTCGAGATATTTATCATTGAATAAAAATTAACAAAATACAACCCATGTTCAATTAGTCCTTGATATAATAATCTACCGACCAGTATTGGTGGTATTACACTATTATCAGGGTAACGTAATGACCCCGATAAACGCGAACGGTATTCAATATTTTATGTCGTGTCACACAAACTAAGTTAAATTGACTATACACTTTTGTTTTCTCTTTTTAAAATATTTGTTTTTTATTGGTAAATATAGCAGGAACAATTTAAATTTAATTTTACTTTAAAATGTTCCTTAAAACGTTTACATTGGCAATGTTTCTGAACAAATATTTCTGAACAAATGTTTCTGAACAAATGTTTCTAGACCGTGTAGAATTAGATTTTATTTTTTAAAAAAATGAAAAAACGTAAAAACGCATTACCTTCATATGAATTCTGGCTTAAAAATCTCTAATGTAAAACAATGTTTTCATTTTTCAAACT